>JAJLVB010000040.1:0-74872 GCA_030570135.1 Pichia deserticola | reverse complement strand
AAAATAAAAAAAAAAAAGAAAAAGAAAAAGAAAAAGAAAAAGAAAAAAAAAATGGCTGGTGCAGCTGATAAGAAGCAGGCACAAAGAAATGTTGAATCATTAACTTCAGTTCATAAATTATCTTTAATTATTAATTTAATTTCAATAATTTGTGTTTTTATATTAAAAAGGCCATTAAATGGTAAATTTTATTATATTTTATTTTCAATACCATTAATATTTTGTGAATATACAATTGAAAAAATTGGTAGACCAAAATATACAATTAATTCAGATGGATATAAAATTTTATTAAAATCTGGTGAAGATTTACAACAATCTGGATTAACTGAATATATGTTTGATATAATTTATTTAACATTATTAATTGATTTATTAATGTGTTTATTTGGTAGTATTAAAGTTTGGTGGATTTTATTAATTATACCAATTTTCGCAAGTTGGAAACTAAAAGGTATTTTAAGTACTATTTTAAATATGTTTTTACCAAATTTACGTCGTAATAATAAAGCCAATAAAGAGAATGAATTAGATGTTAATAATAATAATAATAATGATAATTCAGGTAAAAGTAAAAGACAATTAAAAATGGAAAAACGTGGAAACAAACAAAAAGTTAGATATCGTTAATTAATATTTTTTTTTTTTTTTTTTTTTTTTTTACAATCTTTTTATTATAATAGATATTGTTATTATCATTTAATTAATGTGTATTCTCAACTTATATATTATAGATATATGAATTATATATAATTAATTAAGGTTAATTTACAAGATAGATGAGAAATAATACCAAAACAAAAAAATTATAATAATGGTTATGAGCACTTTACATAATCTAAATGATGGATTTAAATATGATTAAATTAAGATATTCCGATTAATAATAAAATAATAATAAAATAATAATAAATAGTGTGATAACACGTAAAAAACATGTGGTGTAAGGATGTATGAATATATATTTATTTATTTAACACATTAATTAAAAGTTGATGATCCCTCACGATCTGGAAGGCAAAAAAAAAAAAAAAGAGTGCGTATTTGTTTATTCAGAGATATTTGTTGAATTTTGTAGCGAGTGCTGGCTTTTTGCCCACCTGTTCTCTTCTTGTTGGCTATTTGGTTTGTTGTTTTGTTGTTCTGATTCATTTAACTCATTTCTCTTGTTTTCCTCTCTCTCTCCTTTTCATTTCAATTGTTCTGCTTCTTGTTTTTACTCTTTTGAGTCCTTCTATTTAGACACAGATCTTTTATTAACTTAATTGTTTCTATACTATAATATATTACAAAAATGGATGGCGGTATGTATTGAGCCTTTTTCTTAAATAACCTTTTAATTAAAGCAAAGGAATATTAAAAAAAAAATAAAAAATAACAAATATTAAATAACAAATAACAAAGCAAATTATTTAACATCATATATTATATTTAATTTAATTTTTATAAGATTCAAACTTTATTTATCCTTCTGATAGAATCAATCATTTTTAAATTGATCAAATGAAATCCTAATTACCGAAATTAAAAAGTAATAAATGAAAATATATTTTATTTGGATTATAAAATATTATTTATCATTTTTAAATTATTATTAAAATTTTAATTGACAATTAATATTATTTAATTGTTAATCAATTGATTAATTAGTTTGAATTTTATATTAAATTAATATTAATATAGGCTTTGTTATAATAAATATCTGTTAACTAAATATCTCATAATTTTAATTAATTAAAACATTATACTAACATTTATAATATAAAATATATTTTTTTATTTTACAATAGAAGACGTTGCTGCTGTAAGTAACAAATACTTAATTTAATATTTTAACAATTAATATCTTTAATTGTTTTTTAAAAATTATATGATTATGATATATTTGTGTTATTATTGCCATTATCATTATTATTAAATTTTTTGAATGTATTATTATTATTATTATTATTATATTTAATAAGAATTAGTTAATCTAAGTTATTTAATTTTTTTTTAAATTGGATCATAGATTTTTTCTTACATATGAATGAAATTAAAATTGTTTTTCTTTTTTTTTTTTGGAGCGGAATGCGTGGGTGCCAAATTTCATTGTATTGGTTTTATTTTCATTTTCTCGGTCCTCATTAGTAGTAAATGGAAATTATCGGATTCGCTCTATTATACTCATATGAAACAAGGAGATTTATTTTTATCTTTTTATTATTTTAATTAAGTCAATAATGATAATGATAATGATAATGATAATTACAATAATGATACAAATATGAAATTTTAAATATTGAAATTACTAAATTTTTAACTAAATAATTTATTTATCATGAATTATGAATACTAACATATTTTTTTTTATTATTTATTCTTTTATTCACTTTTTTTTTTCTAATTTAGTTAGTTATTGATAATGGTTCCGGTATGTGTAAAGCCGGTTTTGCTGGTGATGACGCTCCAAGAGCTGTTTTCCCATCTATCGTTGGTAGACCAAGACATCAAGGTATCATGGTTGGTATGGGTCAAAAAGATTCATACGTTGGTGATGAAGCTCAATCTAAGAGAGGTATTTTAACTTTAAGATATCCAATTGAACATGGTATTGTTACAAACTGGGATGATATGGAAAAAATCTGGCACCACACTTTCTACAATGAATTAAGAGTTGCTCCAGAAGAACATCCAGTTCTTTTAACTGAAGCTCCAATGAATCCAAAATCTAACAGAGAAAAGATGACTCAAATTATGTTTGAAACTTTTAATGTTCCAGCTTTCTACGTTTCTATTCAAGCTGTCTTATCATTATATTCTTCTGGTAGAACTACTGGTATCGTTTTAGATTCAGGTGATGGTGTTACTCACGTTGTTCCAATTTATGCTGGTTTCTCATTACCACATGCTATTTTAAGAATTGATTTAGCAGGTAGAGATTTAACTGATTACTTAATGAAAATCTTATCTGAAAGAGGTTACACTTTCTCTACAACTGCTGAAAGAGAAATTGTTAGAGATATTAAAGAAAAATTATGTTATGTTGCATTAGATTATGATCAAGAATTACAAACTGCATCTCAATCATCTGCAATTGAAAAATCTTATGAATTACCAGATGGTCAAGTTATTACTATTGGTAATGAAAGATTCAGAGCTCCAGAAGCTTTATTCCATCCATCAGTTCTTGGTTTAGAAGCTGCTGGTATTGATCAAACTACTTATAACTCTATCATGAAGTGTGATGTTGATGTTAGAAAAGAATTATACGGTAATATTGTTATGTCTGGTGGTACTACTATGTTCCCAGGTATTGCAGAAAGAATGCAAAAGGAAATTACTGCTTTAGCTCCATCTTCAATGAAGGTAAAGATCATTGCTCCACCAGAAAGAAAATACTCTGTCTGGATCGGTGGTTCTATTTTAGCTTCATTATCTACTTTCCAACAAATGTGGATTTCCAAGCAAGAATACGACGAATCAGGACCATCAATTGTTCACCACAAATGTTTCTAAGGATGCTGATACCGTTGTTTCTTTTGCTGCAACTGAATTTTTTAGATCTGTAGTAAATATTATACTTAAGTTATATTTTATGTACTAAATTTTATTATTATTATTAAAATTTTTTGCCTTATATAAAGATAAAAAATCTTGAAACCAATGAAACCAAAAATTGTAAGAGTGATCAAATCGTCTGGCATTACGTCAAGAATGATAGGAGTAACATGGCTGTGTATCTAATAAATTAATTTGGTAAATGAAAAGTTGAAGTCAAAATTTCCTAATCGGGTTAGACTGATAATTTTTAATTAGAAAAGTACTTTTTTTCAAGATAATTACGGTGGCAAATTGGTTATCCAACCATTTGGTTTCTTTATTATAAAAGGAAGCTAGTATCTTCAAACTTATTTTATGATTTTTTTATCTTTTCTTAAACTATCATTTTTTTTTTTCTTAAATAAATTTGATTAAATATTATAAAATAAACTAATCCATATGTTATATCAATTTAATTCTAGAAGTAAAATTACAAAGAAGTCTCTTCATCGTTCAATTAAAAATCCAAAAGTTACACATGATAATCGTGAAAATGTTGATACTAGTTTTATCTTTAATGATAATTATATGAATGTGAATTCAAAGAACTATGAAAATCATGAACCAAAAGATCAATTTTCAAGAGAACATTCAGTTGAAAATAATGATATTGACGTTAATTCAAATGTTAGAAGTAGAAAAGAAGAAAATAAAGAATTTTCTAGTTGTTCACATTCAATGTTTTCTAATGTTCCAAAATCTAAAGTTTTTGATATCGATTACTATCAAAAAATTAAAAATGATTTATTAAAAAACGATCAAATTAATTCTGATGATTTTTGCTTTGGTTTAAAAGGTAGTAATTTTATTTCTATTAGCAATAACAATATTAGTGACAATGAATTTATTGTTGATTCAGATAATTTAATGGATATAAGTATTTACTCAGACGATCATTTAAATTCACCATCATATTGCTATACAAATGATTATTATGAAGTTTCTTTAGTTTCAAAGGATAAAGATTTGATTGAGAAAAAAGAAAATTCATTTGATTCATTAAAATATAATAAAGAATTTTTAAGAAATACATCAATTGATTCAACATCATCAGAATATCAATTTGAAAGAGTTGAAGAATCAAGTGATTCATCAACATTATATTCTATTGATTCCAATATGATTGATTCAATTTATGATACATCGAATGTTTTTGAAAATTATAAATTAAAGGAAAATTTTAATAATATCAGTAAAAGCAATAATATTGATGAAAAAAATGAAATTTCATCATTAATAAATTTTACAAACAGTAATTCAATTCAAAATTATGTTTGTACACTTGAAAATAATTTGATTAATGAAAATTTTAATTATACTTTAAGCTGTAGCAAAAGCAAATTAAATAAAAGAGAAGATATTGAAATTGAAAGTGAAAGTGGAAGTTGTAATGAACATCATAATAACATTGATATTGAAACAAAGAAAGACTGTGGATTAATGTTAAAATCCACTGGCCAATACAATACTAATAATATTAATGAAAATAATAATTTTAAAAAATCAGAGTGTAATGAAAAGACAAATATTGATGATAAAATTACTTCGGTAAATATATTATTAACTCGTAAATTTAAAGAATTAACCGAAACTGAAGATAAAAACGATAGTAACAATACTTTAAATTACACTTTGGAAAAGTTTAATAATAATGGTAAAGAAAATAAAAAAATTATTAATGGAGTCCAAAATATTAATACAAATATATTTGATTCTTATACTAATGATAATTTAAAAAAGCAGGAAAAACTATTAATTATGGAAAATAAATTTAAAGAAAACAATATAATGAATCGTGTTACAAATAGAAGATCAAAAAATAAATCCATATTCAATAATGTTAACAAAGAAAAAAATGAAAATGAAAATAAAAATAATGATAATAATAACAATAAACCAGATGAAAATACAAAATTGCTTAAAAGTAATAATAATAAAATAAACAATAAAAATAAATCTAAAAGAGGCAGGAGACCGAAATCAATTTCGGAAAAAGTTAGTAATAAAGTTTCAAATAAATTGGTAAAAAAAGTAGCTAGTAATAAAAATGGTAATTTTATTTGTAAAGATTGTGGTAAGGATTTCCCACGAAAATCAAATCATGATTCACATATTAGATTACATTTAAAAGTTAAACCTCATATTTGTAAATTTTGCTCAAAAGGTTTTGTTAGGAGGTCAGATCTGAATAGACACGAAAGGTCTTTACACTTAAAAACTTCATTTAGATGTTTTGGAAATTGTAAAAATAAAAAATGGGGTTGCGGTCATTTTTATTCACGTAAAGATGGACTACGGAAACATTGGAAAAGTACACAAGGTAGTAAATGTTTAGCCGAGTTTTTGAAAGTTTGTAAAATTGTTGAAAATAAGTATGATGAAATTGAGGATATTGATTCAATAATTAATTTAGCTACAAATTATTGGAAATAAGAAACCAAAAAAAATTAAAAAAAAAAAAAAAAAAAAAAAAGAAAAAATATATATATTCAATTTCTTTCATTATTAGATCTTTAATATATTTTTTTATATAAAAAAAATGGGTGATTGATTTTACATTAAAAGTGATCTGATTGCGGAAAGAAGATCTCCGTTTTATCACTCACCACCTTAAATATATTTTTCATTATGAGGATTAATAAAATAAAAGTAAAGTTATATAATAATTTTATGATCTGATAATTTATCCATACATAAGTAATACTTTATATTTGAATTAAGTTTTGCAGACAAAAAAAAACAAAAATATCACGAATGGAAAAAAGTAAAATTTTATTTCTTTTATAAATTAATTAAGTTAAAGAAGAAGTAGACTTTAATCTAGATGAGAAATGATAAATTGGACGAATAGAAATGAGAGAATACGAATTGACTGATTAAAATGGTAACAATCATTTATTTATAAATGAATAATAATAATAATAATAATAATAATAATAAAAGAAAGAGTTTATGATAAAAGAAACAAATAAAATTCTATAAATGAAAGGAAAAAAAAAATTGCTGCTGTAAAATTTAAAATTTAATTTTGATAAACGAGTTATAATGAACTAATTAATTAATAGAGTATATTTTAATATTATAGTTTATTAGTGATTAAAACTAGTTGTAAAAAAAAATTAATATTGCAATGTATTCGGTTTTAATTATTAAATTATTTAAATATATAAAGATATAAATTTATAAAGATATAAATTTATAAATTTATAAATTTAAAAGATTTGAAATCTATTGGTTTTAGTATTTATTATTCCTCAGTATGGAACTTTAAGTTAATAAACTATAAAAATAACCGAATTAATTAGTTAATCAATCACCATATTATTTAATTGCTAAATATATATTTAACTGTAAATTATTATCCAATTATTATTGCTGCTTTAATGATTTTGTGAAGATTTGTTTATATGGGGGAGTGGCTGGATCTTATTTATTAAGGGTAAAATATTTATTTTTGTTGAATTTTTTTTTTTTTTTTTACCGAGTTAAGTAAATCATATGATAAATATATGAAAATTGTGGATAAAATAATTAATAATAATATTACATACTACTATTACAGTTTCAATTTTTTTAAATTTATTTTATTTTATTTTATTTTATTTTATTCTTATGCTTTTGCTTTTGCTTTTGTTCAAAAAACAAAAACATAAAAAAATAAAAAATAAAATAAACCAGTAAATCAAATTAAAGATCAGTAATTTTTAAAAAATTTACACATCCTGCCTTACATAACCTCTACAAATGGAACTTTAAATTGTATATATTGTATATATTGTAAAAAATCTGAAAGTCCAGAACAATATTGGTAATGGAATTAACTTCTCATAGCTATAGCAATCGTTTAAATTCTAAATATATATATATATATATATATATATATATTTTATTAATATTATAAATGAGATACAACATTATTTTCAAATATTAAACTTTCCTTTGTTACTGTAAATAATATTACCTGTAATAATTAAAATTATTAAAAAACTAAATTATACTTGTTATAACAGATTATATTATATTACTTAATTGAGTCAATTTATCAAATAGATCTGTTGATTTTTAAACTTTTATTTTTTTTTTTAATTGATTTGTATACTGAAAAAGATCCGTAATTATTTAAATTTATTTTGTTGATCTTTTAATTGAGTTTGGTGTTGTCCTCTTTTTTTTTTTTAATTTTTTTTTATACTATTTCCTTTCATTCTTAATAATAATACTATACCTCTTTTCTTTTCAAATATTCGTATTACTAGTAAGTTGATAGATTATTTAGAAAAAAATATAAATTATTCATTCCATAATTACTTTCAATGATTATAATAATATTTGAATAAGTGTGGGTCACACAATATATCCTCATAATCTACATTACGTATAACAACCTACATTATTCATATTAAAATTAAGAAACGTACATACATAGATTAGATGTATATATATATATTGAAAGTTTAATATATGTTATTTTTTTTTAATTTAATTTAATTTAATTTAATTTAATTTAATTTAGTTTAATAATAATATAAAGATCTCTATTATATATCTTTAGATTCAATTTTACTGTCTTTGTGCCTGCAAATCATTAATAATTTATTTAGTGAAATTAATAGTTGGTTTGCTAAACATTTTTTGTTTTAATTTATTCTTATCATATTACAATATTACAATTGATGATTACTCTTGTTAACTTCATTGTGACTGGTACAAAAAGTTATAAATATAAAGATGTAATACCTTCTATATGATTTATTTCCATTTCATTATGGTTTCATTTTATTTTATTAATATTCTAAATTTATTTCATTTCTTTTTGACTTCTCTTCTATTTGTAATTTCATTTTATTTTCTTTTATTTATTTTCATTAAATCTCATTTCATAAAATCTTTTCTAATTTCATTTTTTATTATTATATTCTCACTAAGCTTTACTTTATTTTCAATTCATATCACAGTCTTAATTTCAATTATATTCCTCATATATCTATATTTTCAAAATACTCAGAATAAAAACATTTTTAAACATATCAAATACATAAATTTAAATAAACAATTTTATAAAATAAAAAAATAAAAGAAAAATAATCATAAAAAGATGAATTACATTCAAATGGATAGTAGTTTCAATTCAACAAATAATCAATATTTACAGTCTGTAACACATTCTTCATTTTGTTTAGCCTTATCTCCTGATACTTCAAATATAGGTAGCAATGGTCTAATATCAATTGAATCTCAATTAATTAATGAAAATTTATTAAATTATCAAAATGAAATAGATAATAAAATCAATTACTATTATTCCGGTAATAATCACAATAATAATAATAATAATAAAAATAATAATAATAATAACAATAACAATAACAATATTAATAATAACAGTAATAATAACAGTAATTCTTATAACAATAACATTATATTCAATGAAGGAATTATTAATATGAATAATAATTTTAATTTAATTGATATGACTAATGATTCTGAAGCTAATCTTTATAAAACAAATGAATTTGAAAATTTTAATAATAATAATAATAATAATAATAATAATAATAATAATAACAAATATAGATATTTACCAAATTCACCTACTTTATCAAATGATTCAAATGGATCTTATATAGATGTTAGGAATCATTATTGTTACCAAAATAAAAGCGAATCAAAAACTTCAAATGATTCCATGGTTGTTCAAACCTCAAATGAATTTACAGGTCAATTAAATAATAATGATAATAATGATAATAACGAATGTATAATAAATCAACAAAATCTAGATAGCAATCCTGATTTAAAGTTTAATTTATCTGAAAATACAATTAACTCAAGTTATATTAATATTAAATTAATTGATAATCAATTAATTGATAAAACAAATCAAAATTATGATAAATTATTTACATTAGAAAATCCGACGGAAGTTCTGGTATTAGATACAAATACAGGTGCAAATGTCCTACCACAATCATTACAACAGTCAAGAAAAAATCCAACTTCAATGACAACTTCAATTTCAACTTCAATGACAACATTTTCAACAACTTTAACATCACATAGCAATACAATTAATAATAATAATAATAATAATGATATTATAGATCTAGAAATGGACTTAGAATCTGATTTTGAATTAGAGATAAATAATCTTGAAAAGGAAAAATCCCTTGAAATATTAGCTAAAAATATATTTAAATCAGAGGGAAATTTAATTGAGCCACAATCTCAACAATCAATATTATTACCACCTCAAACAGAAACACAATTAAGTAGTAATGAGCCAACACAGCTTGAACAAATTCATAAATCTAATAATAAATTGTCACAAAAGCAACAACTCAATTCAGTTCAACATTTGAACGATAGTAAAACTGAAACATTACTAAAATCCGCTTTAGTAAATATACCCAATGATAATACTCGTATAGAGCTTAAAGAATATATAGGAGATAATAATAGCAACAACAAAAATGATAATAATAATAATAATAATAATAATAATAATAATAATAATACGATAGAAAATAATAATAATATCACTAATACAATAAGAAGTAGTTATAATACAATAGAAATTAAAAATGAAAGTAATTTTGATTTATTACAAATTACTGAATTTCATGCTAATTTTAAAAAATGTAAAGTATTTACATGTAAGACATGTAAAAGATGTTTTGAATCAAGTTCAAATTTAACATCACATATTAGATGTCATTTAAATGAAAATGAACAAATTTCTTGTCAATTTTGTGATAAAAAATTTAAAAGGAGGAATGATTTAGAAAGGCATAAATTTACACATCATTATAAATTAAAACTTTTATGTAATGGTATAATTAATGGAGAGAAATGGGGTTGTGATATGCAATACTCAAGACGTGATGCTTTAGTTAAACATTGGAATGGTAGAGGTAAAAAATGTTTACATCATTTCAAAGAATTGAATAATTTACCAGATTCACTTAATATTAAAGATTTAAGACGTATGGCTCTCAGGAATATAACTCAATTACAAGAAGATATTAATTAAAATTTATTTATAATGATATAAATATTTACTATGTATGAATTATTTTCATTTAACTAAAAGAATAACATAAGTTAAATAATTATTTATTGATAGCAACAAATATAATGATAGATAACGTAATTTCATTCTTATCTTGTTTAACAATATTTTAGAAACTATCAAAATATATATAATATTTATAAAGTTAATAATATTTAGCATAATCGAATGACAAGATAAATAAACTGTATATTAAGAAGATCCTTTAAAAGGAGTTAAGTATAATTAATATTAGAATTTATTAATTGGATTAGAAAATATAAAATATATGGATATAAAGAATATGTATATAAAGAATAATTATTATTTATTTGTTTATTTATTTATTTATAGAATATCTAACTTGTTATTGGAATTTGATTCGATATTTTTTTTTTCTTTAGTTTATTATTATTACACTTTTACTGAACTCTTCCAACTGCTACTGCTCCCACTAAAATCTTCAATATTTGTTTGATCTTTCTCATTCTTAACTTTTTCATTATCTAAATTTTTACTATGTGTAGTATTTAAATCACCATCATCATCAACATTATCATCTAATGGTTCATTTAATACACTAAATTGTAAGTCACTTTCATCATCTTCAATATTTGTATTAGTTCTAATACTTTTATTATTAGTATTAATACTTGTAAGATCATTATTATTATTATTATTATTAGTATTTAATGGTGAAATTTCTTGTTCAATATCATGAACTCTTGTTTTATGAATCCATTTTTTCATAAAACTAACTAAAATACCAGCAGTGAAAACTTGCTCAGCTTGATATAAAACTAATGGAACTAATAATTTACCTAAATTTGGATTATTATTACCATATTGTGATGTAACTAATGAAACACCTAAAGCAGCAGTTTTAGCTGGTCCACAAAGTAAAATTGTAACAGTATCCTTTCTTGAATAATAAAATGGACGAAATATCCAATAATTAATTTTATAAAATTTTGAACTATTCTCATTTGGTTTATGTGGGAACAATTTAAGTATAAAAAAGGGCCTTGCATAAAAGAAACAAATAATTGTAAAAAATAAATAAATACCAACATTAAAAAAGCAAATCATTATAATTGAAGAATGTGAAACTGAAATAAATGCATTTTGTCTAAATGCAGTTGAAAATGATGACCACATAACTAATAATAAACAGAATGTACCAACTTTATTTAACATTAATTTTGTCATACATAATTTAACAGGTTTTGGGAAAAAATTTTGAAGTAATTGACCTACAAACATTGGAACGAAAACTGATAAACCAATTTGCATCATAACATGTCTATAAACTGTACTAACACTTGAACCATTTGCTGGATTTGCAAATTTCCAAGTACCTGATAAATACATTTGACTTAATGCAGGTGTTATAAATGCACCTAACATATTACCAATTATAACTTCACAAAGACATAATGCAACATTACCATCTGCTTGTCTAGTCATAACAACATTTGATGAAACAGTTGTTGGACATGTATGAGTTACAATTAAACCAGTTAACATCCAATCTGAAATTTCACTATTATTAGCTGCTTTAATACCACAACAAATACCGAAAACAATTGCAGATGTAATTAAAAAACTCATAACTAAAACTGATATATGAGCTTGAATATTACCCATATTTTTTAAAAATTCTTTTGTTGGAATTGATAAACCTGAAATAAAGAAAATTAATGCAACTGCCCAATAATCAATTTCAACTCCATCAGTTGCATTTGGATATGAATGAGCTAATGCAATAAATGATGCTAATCCAATGAAAAACCATTTTTTAACTAAATAATCAAAAATTTTCTTCAATGGAGTATGTATTTTTTCGGGTATAATTTTTTGTAAACCTGAATCACAAATTGAAAATGCTTTCGTAACTGGATAACCAATATTATGATCAGATTCTATGAATCTGTTTAATAAATCCATTTGTTTGATTTGATTAAAGTTTAATTTGTTCTGTTTATTTTAATTTCTTTGTTATATTATTCGGGGCCAAAAGATAACAGTTTAATATAAATAAATTAAATTTGTATTTATTTTGTATTATTATATACTAACCATAATATAAAAAAGGATAAATAATTGTAGTTATTTTATACAACGGAGAAAGAAGAAAAGTGAAAAAAAAAAAAAAATATTATTAAAATAAACAACAACCCCAGATTGCCCCAAAGTCATTTTTAAAAAAAAAAAAAAAAAAAAAATATATATATATATTATATATATAAAATATTATAAATTAAACATGACTCAAATTTTGACACTAAACTAACAACACTTTAATTTTTAAAGCTGACAATTCTCTATTATAAGCCCGCCATATTAACAAATTTGGATATATTTTTTTTTTTTCATATAAATAAAAGCCACAATTTATTTTGCGGTTAATAAAAAAAAGTTTTTCTTTTTTTTTTTCTTTTTTTAATACGGAAGCATTTCTTCCGCCCGCAAAACCACCTAACCTCCCCCGCACATCCGCACACCCGCTCAATTCCAATCGACCGCACAAAAAATTTTCATTTATTACGTATGTGTTACAAAATCATTTACATATTTTTTTCAGTTTTGAATCATTCATTATAATATCAATTGTTTTTTTAAATAAATAATAATATATAATTTATCTGTCTATACTCAAATGTTTCTTTTTGACTCATTTGTCAATTAAATTATCCCTCTCATCATCATCATCATCTCTTATCATCTAAATGAATATTTACCAACCACAATGTTTACGTACATTACGTATAGCTTTTTCAACATTTTGTAACATCTCCGGTGAATCAAATGTTGAGTTAGCATTATTATGATTACTACTACTTGTTCGATTATTAGTTTTCTTATTATTATTATTATTATTACTATTCTTATTTTCAATTTCATTTGATTTACTCTCATTTACATTTACATTTACATTTCCAACTTTATTTTCTTCTTTTATTACATTATTAATTTTATTAATACTATCAATTGGTTTATCTTGACTTGGTTTACCTCGAAATGCAATAAATAATTCATCTGTATCACCATGTAAATCACGTAAAAAATCATATAAACATTGTTTACCTGCAAAACTTTTAAAATGTTTACGTAAACCATCAGCTCTTGAATAATAATGTCCGCAACCCCATTCTCTAATACCATCTTTTTTAATACCTCTACATTGAAATGTTTTAATAACTTGATGTGTTGTACTTTCATGCCTTGTACGATCAGATAATCTTGCAAATGATTTACCACATTCTTGACAAACATGTGGCCTTTCAGTTGAATGTGTAATTAAATGAGAATCTAAATTTGATTTCCTAGTAAATTCTTTATTACAAAATAAACATTTAAAAATTTTTGGCTTTTTAGTAAGTTTTTTTGATTTTGTTGATTTAATTGTTCTGGTATTTTTATTATTATTACTTTTATTATTATCATTATTATCATTATTATCATTACTATTATCATTATTATCAATTTTATTAATATCTTCATTTAAAAGTGGTGATATTGATCTAGGAGCTGATAATTTAAGTTGTTTTGATGCTTTAATTATCTTTCCTTTAATATCAGGTTTTAATATTGATGATAAATTATTATTATCAAGTTGATTTTTTTTGTTTTCTTCTTGTTCAATTTTAATAGTAGCTTCAACTAAATCAGAAATAGTTATTTGATTTTGTGGTTTAAATTCATTATTATGAATTTGTGAAATAGATTGTGATGATGGTCTTGAAATATTAGGAGTTGGTATTTCTGATGATGATGATAAAACTGTACCCCAATAATTAAAACCATTATTATTATTATTATTATTATTATTATTATTATTATTATTAATTATTTTTGAACTGAAATTTACATTATTATTCTTATACTCTCTTAAAAATTTCTCATTTGATAAAATACAATTACTTAATGCATTTTCAATAATTAACATTTTTGAATTTGTATCTAAATCTTCTAATAATTTCCCATTTGGTATAAATGGTGAAATACAATTACTATGAGTTAAATGATATTGTAACATTGGTAAATTATCAAAACAACGTTCACAACCCCATTTAATTTCATTTTTAAAAAAATGATTATCTTTTTCAATTATACCAAAACAATAAATTTTTGTATTATTATTATTATTATTATTATTATTATTATTTGATTCAATAAAATGTTGGGCATTTTTTGTTGAAATTGGTGTTGAAATTGGTGAATTTCTACTTGATCCAATATTTGAAGATTTTAATTTAGTTAATGCCTCTAAAACTTGAGTTTCTTCTGTATGACCATTTAAAATATTAGATTTTATCGTTTCATCATCTTTATTATGAATATTATTTGATGATAAATTAGGTATTATTGGTAAAGGTGGAATTATATGTTGTTTTTGATTAGAGATGAAATTAGAATTCTCTAATTTTAATGGTGGTAATATTTTTGATTTTGTATAATCAGATTCATTATTATTATTATTATTATTATTATTATTATTATCAATAGTATTACTAGTTGTTGAGGTATTTAAAGATGGACTTGATATTATATTAACAGAACCTTGACTTGATGGAAGTGCAGTACTTATTGGAGTTGATAAAATTATTGGTGGTTTATTATCATTTGCTTGCATATTTGTATTTTTTTCAATATTTTTTTCAGTATTTTTATTTAATTCATCAGTTGAACTATGACTGCTTGAACTTTCACTTAATTTAGAATTTGATTCATCATTTGAATTATTTCTATTAACACCTAAAAAAGGGGGTAAAACAGGGAATGGTAAATGCCTGTTATCAAAATTCGATATTTTCGATGATGATGGAAAAGGCATTGAAGATAAGTTTCCTACGGTTTTTGAATTTGATTGCATTTACTGAGGAGAATTCAATGAATTGTGAATTTGATTAAACTAAAAAATTAATTGTTATTTTTTAAAAGAACAGCAGTGTAAACAACACAACCCCATATGATAAAGAGATAACTTTAAACCATATAACATAAGAAAAAGAAACAAAAAGCAAAAAGCAAAAAACACAAAAAAAAAAAATGCAAAGCCATCAATCAGAATCAGAATCAATATTAAATAAAAATAAAAATTGAGTTCAGCCACCAAGCCAGCCAAGCCAGCCAGCCAGCCAGCCAGAACGTCGATTTGGCTAAAACTTTTTCTTTTTTTTCTGCTTTTTTTTCTGCTTTTTTTTTATTTTTTTTTTTATTTTTTTTTTAGGAGCCACCAGCGGCAGAGGCTTGGCTCTTTTTCTGTCTTGTACATTATTTTTTTTTACTATAATAATACATATCATATTCTTTCTATTATACATAAACATAAACATAATTTATAATTTATAGAATTATTTTTTTTATCATCATTTCTTTAAAGATCTGACATGATTTTTTGCAATGTTAAGTTTAGCTTCTTCATTAAGTGATAAACTAATATCACCAAATAATCTTATAAATGAATTAAGACAATCTTTACCAATTTTACTTTCTCTCCAATGTTTTAATAATCCATCCATACGTAAAAATTCATCACCACAACCCCATTTAGTTCCTTTAATTTCAATAATTGAAGGTTCATACCATTCATTTTCAAAATTATTACTATTATTATTATTATTATTATTATTAATAACCCTTTCACGTTTTAATAAAATACCTTGACACCAACCACCACATTTTTGCCTTCTACTTTCTTTATCTTTAAAATTTGAATGAACTGTTTTTTCATGCCTTCTTAAATCACTATGTCTTGCAAATGCTTTATCACAATTATCCTTTTCACATTTAAATGGTTTGATATTACTATGTGTTAAACTATGAGATTTTAATTTACCATTATCTTTAAATAATTTACCACATTTTTCACATTCAATTAATTTATTATTATTTTTATTTTTATTTTTATTTTTATTTTTATTTGAATTTGAATTTAAACTAGAATTTGAAATTGAAGATTCAGATCTTGAATTTGAATTAGATCTTGTTCTTAATTTAAGTATAGAATTAGGACTTGATCTAATTGTTAATTTATCTGTTGATTTATTAGTAATATCTTCAATAATTAAACAATTTTTGCTTGGTTCTTTACTTAATTTAGCAAATAATGAATTAACAGGACTTAAAATATTATTATTATTATTATTTGTTGTATTATTATTATTATTATTAGATTTAGGTTTACTAACTGACATTTTATCTTTATTATCAATTTTCAAATAATTAAAACTATCTAAAGAATGAGTTGATGAATATTCACTTGAAAATGAAGATCCAGATAATGTCCTTGAATGATAAAACTTACCCTTTGAAAAATTAGGTGATAATGGTAATATAAAATTATTATTACTATTATTATTAGATATATTACTTATAGTTTTACTAATTGATAAATTTGAAGGATTAATAGAATTTGGTAAATCTTCATCTGAATTATTATTTGAAGATATTGAATTTGCTGATAAAATTGAAGAATTTGAATTAGATTGACTTAATAAAAAACTATGCAAATTTAAATTATTATTATTATTATTATTATTATTGTAATTTGAATCTACAATGTTATGATAATCTTTATTGGATTCTTCTATAGTTTTATTGATTCTATCAGAAAGTGAAAGAGTTGATATATTAATTATTGGTGCATGAAAAACATTATTATGAGTATTAGAAATATTAATATTATTAGTAATTTGACTATTATGATCATAATTAAGTTCTTCATTTAAAGAATCATCTAAATTTGAAACTGATTTAATTAATTCATTATTAATCATAGGTAATTTATCATTTTCATGAAAATTTGATTCGATATTATTATCATCATTATTAAATATATTAAAAGGAATATCTAAATAATTATTAGTTGGTGTATTTTCAGATTCTGGAGAATTTAAATTAATATAATTAAAACAATCACATTGTGGTAAATCAAGTATTGGATCAAATGGTGTATCACAAATTATACAATTAGGATTCCAAATTGTACTTAAATTTTTATGAACATTATTATAATTCTTATTGTTATTATTAAATGACATTTTGAAAAAAACAATTGAATAATATATAATAGATAATAGATAATAATAAATAATAATAATAATAATAAATAATAACAAATTAAAGTAATTTCTTAGATAAGATTAGAAAAAAATTAAATGTCATAAGCAAAAAGACGGGCTAAAAAAATATGGCTTTGAACCAAAATATGAATAGTTTTACTTTTAATTTGTAATATAAACAAAATAATATAATTTATTAGCGATTAATTACTACTATTATTCAATTGCAATAAATATCGTGTGTAATATTATTATGAGAGAGATGTTTCAAGTAATGAAATATCGATGCGTCGATGATGCTTTAATATTTATTAATATTTTTTAATAATTCCAAGGATTAATTAATTAGGTAAACTAATTAATTATCAAATTTTTTCAAATTTCCTAAAAGAGAAAAGTTTCCATATTTGAAACTAAATAACTCGCATTATTTTTTTTTTTGAAGGAAATTAGAAAGATTCTAGACTATTTTTTTTAACTATACAAAATTTTAAACTTTGCTAATATATATAAGTGCTAAATTGAAAGGGGAAATTAAACTAAATGGAGTGGAAATCTATTTATTCCGTTTTATATAGTTATATAGTTATTTATATTTATATTTTTCTTCTTTTATCTAAATTTATCTAATTAATCAATTTATTCTTCTATTATAAGCTGATTATCAAATTACCAGTAAAAATAAGGTAAAATTCTGGATTTTCAATAAATTATATTTTTAATTTAAATTTTATTGTTTATTTTATCATTCAGTAATATTTTTAATCAACTGAGGTTTCGAACTTTAAATTTTAATTCATATGATTGATTGATTATTCAATTAAAGATTTTACCATTTTTATTATCTATGTAGACCTTGTAGTTCTAAATTTAAGAATATAATTCAAATAAAATAAATAAAAAAAAAAGAAGGAAAAAATAAGGGGATTCATCCTAACGCGGTGATGAAACGTGGTATTTACATTGAGAAGATTTACCTAAAAGGGAAATGGCTAGAGCATTGTTTTAAAAAAAAAAAAAAATAAGTTGAATGAGCAATCGGTTGCGTAGGAAACGCGTCTCACATTGTTTTAAAAATTAATCACACAATGCAGATTGTCAATTACTTGTTTTTGATATAAATTGAGGTGTTGATCCACATATTCTCTCCCCTTTGCAGGTTGTTGATTTTAAACAAATTTTTAAAAGTTTTCATTAAATTTTATTTTCTCTTTCTTTAATATATTTTAATCTCTTCGTTTTATTTAAAAACCTTTTGATTTACTTTCAATATATTTTTTTTTTTTTTTTACTAATTTTCCTTCTTTTTTTTTTTCTTTCTTTCTTTCTTTCTTTCTTCGTAGAAGTTTTCACCAACTAAACACTATATTACATTCCTTTATATAAATTAATTTTCAAATTAATTATCAATTAAAAAGAATCTTTCACTCCTTTAAGATTTTTTTTTTTTTACATTATAAACAAACAAACTACTTTCCTTAAGAACCGACTTATTTAAAAAAAATAAATTACACTCTTTTAGTTTATTAATTAATACTTATTAAATAACAAAATTATTATTAAAATGCAATTATCAAAATTAGCAATTTTTTCATTATTTTCATCAGTTGCTCATGCAGCACCAGTTGTTGTTACTGTTACAAATGTTGTTGTTGTTACAACTGTTATTGTTGCAGGTCAAACTCAAGCAGTTAATAATGCTGCTGTTACTTTCTCTGCTCCAACTACAACAACTTCATCAGTTGAAACTTCATCAGTTGAATCAATTCCTGTTATTCAAGCTGCTGCAGTTATTGAATCTTCAACTGAAGAATATACTCCAACAACTCTTACAACAATTGCAACAACTCCAACTCCAACTACTACATTAATTGAAGCTCCAATTCCAACTACTACTTCATCAGAAGCTCCAGCTACAACTTCTTCTTCATCATCATCATCAACTGATTCAGATTTTGCATCTCAAATTTTAGCAGAACATAATGCAAAGAGAGCCTTACATGGTGTTGATTCATTATCTTGGGATGATACATTAGCAAGTTATGCACAAAATTATGCTGATCAATATGATTGTTCAGGTTCTTTAAAACATTCTGGTGGTCAATATGGTGAAAATTTAGCTTTAGGTTATACAACAACTGGTTCAGTTGATGCATGGTATTCTGAAGGTGATAATTATAATTATGGATCTGGTTGTTCAGTTTATGATCATTTTACTCAAGTTATTTGGAAATCAACTACTAAAGTTGGTTGTGGTTATAAATATTGTAATTCATACTGGGGTGCTTATATTGTATGTTCATATGATCCAGCTGGTAATTTTGTTGGTAAATGTGATTCCGAAGTTTTACCACTTGCTTAAATATAAAACATTGAATTTAGTCGAATATGATATACATCAATTAAAAAAAAAAATATATAAAAAAAATCAAAAAATCAATCAAAAAATCAATCAAAAAAATCAAAAAATCAATCTGGTTATTTCATTGTTTATCAAACTTCATTTCGTTTTTATTTCTTTGTTTATTTCACATTATGCTGGGTATCGGTTTTCATTTTTTTCATTTAACAACTAGTTACTAACTGAAGAGTATCTCATATTTTGTAGTTACATATACGTCACATCTACTCATTTTTTTATTTCTTTTTATATATATATATAAATATAAATATATATATCATACCATTAAATATAATTAATTAATTAGTGATGTATCAATCATATAGTAAAAAAAAAAAAAGAAATTACGTATGTGAGAAAGAAAGTATTATTTTTTTTATTATTTTTTTGGTGCTTTCCAGATTACGGGGCTTAGCAATGATCATATTCATTTTAATTGTGCAAAAAATAACGTAATTTTATATTGTAATTAATATATCTGGGGCTTTGTCATTTCAGTTTTCTATTCATTAACTTATTTTAACATTTTATCTCCAACCTTTTTTTTTTTTTTTTTTGTTAAACAGAGGAACAGAATCTTTAAATCATTTGGCATGTCAAACTGTTGAAATCTTTCTCTTGTTTTTGTCTTTGTTTTCGTTTTCGTTTTCGTTTTCGTTTTCCCGTTGAAATTCCTGGTTCTGTTTTATTTTAATATTTTTTTTTTTCCTATTTTATTTTCTTCTGATAATTAAAAATCATTCAAATTTTGGCTTGATATTATTAGTTGTACATTCAATATTGGGTTCTTTTTAAATTTATTTCTCAAATTCGTATTTCAAATAGCATATCGAATTAAATATCAATAAGAAAAAAAAAACTAACAAATCAACTAACTACTATTCATTCATTTAAACCCTTGAAATTTTTTCTGTTAATAAATTTGTATTATATATCATTATTACAATAGTTTCTATTTATTAATTCTTTTAATAAACTTTTTATGTTTTTATCATATGTTAGAAAATCAATATGTCTTCTAAAATGCCATTTGAAAATGAAAACAAAATTGAGAATAAAGCTGAAGATTCAAATATAAATAATGGGAATGAAATTAATAAATTATTTGAAAATTTAAATCAACAAACCATTAATTTAACTCCAACTTTGGAAAATTTTTTACAACTCGAATCTAATTATTCAAGTCAAGTCAATTTAACAAGAGATAATGAGACTTTAAATTCAATTAATTCAAATAATCAATTAAATAATAATTTAAATCAACAACAAATTATTCCTTTACCACAGCAAAAACAACAAAAATTACATTCACAAATTCAAATGCCTTTATTATCACATATAGCTGAAAATCATTCAATAAAACATTCAAATAAAATTATAAATACTTCTCCTAATTTAGATGCTTCACCACAATATTTTAATCAAATTTTAAATACTCCTTCATCTGTTGATTCTGCAGTATCAATTAAATTACATAGATTTTCAGATGAACTGGATTTTAATTATAATAGTAATAATAATTTTTTAAATTCTTTTAATAATTTATCAAATTTCCCATTTGTTGATTCAAATACAGAAAATCAAAATCAAAATCAAAATCAAAATCAAAACAATCAATTTAATAATAATGATAATAATTCTAATTTTATAGATCAAACATTGAATTATACACCAACTCAATTCTTAGAATTATTTAATTCAACAGTTGAAAATAATGATAATTTAAACTCAAATTCAAATATTCAGTCACAAAGAGATTCAGATCTTAATGCTATTTTGCATTCTAATACTTTAAGAAGTAATAATCAAAGATACTTTTCTAATAATAAAGATTTGGGTATTACCATTACTACAAATATAAACGAATCTTTCTCTAATGATAATAATAATAATAATAATAATAATAATAATAATAATAATAATAATAATAATAATAATAATAACTTTGGGCCAGAAATTAAAATTGAAGATACTGATTTATTTAGCTTAACTGTACCACAAATAAATGATAATATGATTCCATTACCATTTGAAAAAACTGAACAACAAAATGCAGTATCGAATTCACAATTTCAATTCAATTTAGCACCATCATTAAGTGTTAATTCAATAGCTATATCATCACCAAATTCAACAGATGATGGACATCCAATTCCTTTATTAACTGTACCCAGTATTGATAATCAACAATCAAATTCAATTCATGAACAAATGAGATTAGGTAGACAACAACTACATTCAAATATTAAATCAAAATCGAGTTCAAGTTCAGTATCTTCAAGATCAAGATCAAGATCAAGATCAAGATCAAGATCAGGATCAAGGTCAAGATCAAGGTCAAGGTCAAGGTCAAGGTCAAATTCTAGTTCAAATTTATTACTTGATACAAAAATTATTAATAATAGATCAAGTTCTAATCTTTCACGTTTAAGTTTTCATTCTGATATGTCTGGTAGTGAATGGAATAATTCACCAACTTTATCACCAGGTGGTATACCACCTATACCACCCTTAGTTAATAACAATAATAATAATAATAATAATAATAATAATGATAGTTATCCACATTCAGATATTGGTGAGGATGAAATTTTTGATAATGCAATTAATGACGATAATAATGGTAATGATGAAAGAAAATATATTTGTGAAATTTGTGGTAAAAATTTTACAAGACCTTATAATTTAAAATCTCATTTAAGAACACATACAAATGAACGTCCATATGCTTGTAGACAATGTGATAAAAGATTTGCAAGACAACATGATCGTAAAAGGCATGAAGATTTGCATAGTGGTGAAAAGAAATTTCAATGTAAAGGTACTTTTTTAACAAAATTTAATGAAGATGGTAAACCAAAAGAATGGGGTTGTAATAAAAGATTTGCACGTACTGATGCTTTACGAAGACATTTTTGGACTGAAAATGGAAAATCTTGTATTAGATCTTACGCAATTGAATGTTTTGGTGAAGGAACTGGTGAAGAATGGGATAATGAAGCTGTTAAAGTTTCAATGTCAAATGCAATTGCTTTAATGAAATCTAATGAATCTAATGCTTTAAAGATTGATGAAATGCCACCGAAAACTAAAGCAAAACGAGGGAGACCAAGGAAAATAAGTAACTAATAAACTGATTTACTTTATTAAATTTTGCTAAATTATATAATATTCCTTTTTATTTTTTTTTCTAACATTTTTTTTGTGCAGGCTTTATAATTTATATATTTACATACTACATTTATTTGTGGTTTTCTATTTCTTTTTCTATGTCTTTTAATTGGGTTTCATTTATTATGTATATTTATATTTATATATTTAACGTTTACAGTTCCAATATGGTAAATATTTTCATTTGAATTAAAAATAAACCAGCAATCTAAATTATTGCTATTTCTGAATTTCCGTAAAAGGAAATAATTTTGCTTATGTCAGCAATTTTTTTTTTTTTCTTTTTAATTTTTTTTTTCTTTTCTTTTCTTTTCTTTTCTTTCTTTTTTTTTTTTACCTTTTTTTTTCCATTTCTTTGTATTCGTTAAATTGTAAAAATTTAGCATTGTCATCATGGATTTTAAAAAATCTTTTCAAGAAGTATCTGCCTTTTTTTTTGTCATCAACTATATACTGAAGTTGAAGTGACAATATAAGTTCATTGTTAATCTGAACTTATTTATTTATTTATGTCAAGCTTTTCGTCTGTCCAACAACATTTAACAAACACAATATATTCAGAAACTAATTCCGAAGTGTTACTTTCTACCCTGTTCAACAAGTACATTCATTTTAATCCTAAAGTAACGCAATCATCAATCTTGATTTCAATTTCAAAGAATCTAAATAAATCTTTATTATTTTCTTTTATCACATTATTTTTATCCTATTTATTTATTGATCATTTTACGAAAACATCTTCAAGTAGTAAGAAAAGGGGACCTTCAATATTTCAAAGTATAATGAATAAATTTAGTGAAGCATTATCATTACCTAGTATGTTTTCTCAATCAAATTATAATAATAATAATAATAATAATAATGGATATGGTAGATTTGGTTACGGAAATAATGATCCAGAATTTAAGAGAAAATATAAAATAGCAATGAAAAATGGTGGTTTTCCAGGTGGTCTAGCAAATGATGGTAATACATGTTTTATGAACTCTGTAATTCAATGCTTAGCAAGTTCCAAGGAACTAAGAGATTTTTTGTCAAGTTTTACTAGGGAATTAGCTTATGAAAATAATAATAATAATAATAATGAAAAAGAAAATGAGGGTAGTAATACTAAAAATATTAATAGTTTTTTACATTCTTTTAAATCAGGTTCAAAAGATCAATCAAAGCATGTTCAATTTTCATCTGCTTTATTAGATTTAATTGATTCACTAAATGCAGAACATGGAAATCGTTCACCAACTTATAAGACAAAAGATTTATTACGTGTAATGAAAGATTCACCAAATAAACATTTATTCTTAGGTTATAATCAAGAAGATGCACAAGAATTTTATCAAAATTTAATGAAACAAGTTGAAAAGGAATATACAGACTTAAAAAAAAATCAAAATATTGAAATCATAATTGATAATAATGAAACTAATAATACCACTGATAAAAATGAGGAAAAAATATCAGATAAATACGTTTCATTACCTGAAAATTCAATAACAGGACTGAATGATCTGGGATATTTAGGTAATGTTTACGTACCTGTTTCACAAATTGATCCAGCAGATGATATTAATGAAGATAAATATTTACCATTTAAATTAATTACACCTGTTGATGGATTACAATGTGATAGAATTGGTTGTGTAAATTGTGGTGAAACTGGTGGTATTAGATATTCAGTTACAAGTGGTTTAGCATTAAATTTACCATCAGATGGTGCAAATAGAAATAGATTTACCCTTGGTGAATTAATTGATGAATTTTGTAAACCTGATGTAATTGATGGTGTTGAATGTAATAGATGTAGTTTAGTTGCAATTAAAGAAAATTTGATTGAACGTTTAGATAATTTACAAGAAAGTGAAACTGATTTAAAAGGTTCAAAATTGCTAATTGAAAAAATTAAACAACGTTTAAGTGAAATTGATCTTGTTTTAAATAAAAAATGTATTCATGATGATATTTATAAAAAATTACACACAAAAAATATGGTTCAAAAAAGTCGAAAAGTTAAACAAAGTTATCTTTCAAGACCACCTGCTTTATTATGTATTCATATTAATAGAAGTGTATTTGATCCAAGAACTTATATGGTTCGTAAAAATAATGCCAAAATTGATTTTCCTCTTGAATTAGATTTGAAAGATTTTGTTGCATCAGTTGATGATATAAACTCAGATGCAAGATTACAATTCCGTAAGCAAGATGAAGATGGTAATAAAATTGACAGAGGTAATCTATTAAAATACAATTTAAAAAGTGTTATCTCACATTTTGGTACTCATAACTATGGTCATTATATAGCATTTAGAAAACATAAGAGTAATTGGTGGCATCTTAGTGATGAGATTGTTAGATTAAGTTCAGAAGAAGAAGTTTTGGGCAGTCAAGGAACTTTTATGTTATTCTATGAAATTTCCAATGCTGGTGATGAAGATATTGATGTGAATATTGATGATGTTGAAGATGATGATACTTACGGTGAAAGTGATAGTGAAAGTGATAATACTGATAGTAACAATAAGACATTAGCAAATGACGACGCTAGCAGTAGTATAAGTAATATTACTGGTGAATCTTCCAAAATAAATAGTGATAATGAAAGTTTAGAAACGGATGTAGAAGGTGAAGATGAAAATCAAGAACGTATAGCCAACATACAAGCTAATTTATAGTTCAAGAATAATTGTTATGCATTAAATAAATTATTATTATTATATTATTATTGTTATTATAATTTTATTATATAGTTTACATCAGAGTTATATATTATTTATAAAAGAAAGTAAATTTAGAATTTTATTTTATACATCTGCTAAACCGTACTTCTTTTGTGCTTCTTCCTGATATTCCATTTGATCTTTTCTATTTTCTTCATCAATAAATTCGTCAATATCGTAATCAAAGTTATTTGGATCAGAATTTATTACTTTTCCTTTAAAATTATCTTTATTTGAGTGTACACGTCTTTTTAATTCATTTTCTCCAACAAGTTCAAGTTTAATCGGTATATCTTTTTCTGTTAGATTAGGATGTGTAATCTTATTAAGAGCTGAACGAACTCCACCAAATTTTGATGATGTATTAATAGAAGTTAACTCATCACCATCTAGTTCAGCATCTGGAGCCTCATATGTATATTGGTTTCCTAAATTTTGTGAAGATGATTTTAACTCAGTTTTCTTCTTTTCCTTTTGTTTCTCAATATAATCAGGATTATTGGTATACGTTGCAAGACCTGAAAGTTGCGGTAACATAATTGTAATTGCTACCATAACTATCATAATACATATTATAATCAAAAACATTTTGTCGTTTTCTTTATGAAGTATATTTTTTTGTTGAGAGAAGAAAAGTTAGAATAAAAAACGTCTAAACATCAGCAAAATCCAAACATTTCAGTGTTTACCTTTCATTGACAAAATTAAAAAAATCGTGCACAGAAAAAATAAAAGAATACGCGGGCACAACATTTAAAAAGAGTTTCTAGTACCGAGCTAATATGATAACGACATGGAACAAATGTATATGAAGTTCGTAGATATATTTAAGTATACATCCAATTAGCATCTAGTCTTGAAAAATAATAAGAATAATGTTGAGAAGGGATCCAACAAGAATTCACTTAGTTGCGGATGATATTAAAGATATAGGAAGGGGAATAGATTTTGGAATTATGGAAGATTCGAATCAAATAGATTCCAAATCAAATGGTAAATTTGAAACTGATAATCAAAACTGGGATAGTTCTGTTGATGAAAGTTACTTGGGGAGTAGAAGTAGGGAAAGAAACTTAAAAAGTAATAATGATGCAGGAAGTACAGGAGCTACCACCAGTCGGAATTTAGAATCGACACATGAACAAGTAAATAATTCTATACTGAGAAAGTTTGATGATGTTGATGTTCAACAAAATTTAGAACAACAACAACAATTGCCTAGTAATACAGAAGAATTCAGTACTCATTGATTTTGAACTTAAATATTTCTAACTTTTTGTATTTCAAATATTTGCTAATAATTATTTCTATCAATTCATCTATTTATATTATGAAAATTATTCATTGTATAAATAAACAATTTTTTTTTTGATGCTTTATTGTTTAGAAATTTTGACGCTATTTAACCTAATCATCAGTATATAGTAAACTTATTCATCCATTAAATATTAAATCTAACCCAAAAACAGTAATCATTACGGACTTAAGAAAAGGGTATATAATTTAAATCTATTGATCATGATTTGGAATTGATCCTAGATATTTTTTTGGTTATTTTATAATTTACTGATTATTGTATATTATTCTAAGTTTCTCAAATGTCTATAATTTTAAATATTTACTAGTTAGTCTTATATATTATACAAAAGAATGAATAAAAGAAAAGTTTAGGTAAGAACTAATGAGTTCCAGTTTCATTGCCCAAACCTAATAACTTTTGCATATGGTTGAGCATTGCAACGTTCATTCCAGATTCATTGTTATTCGTGTTATTTTCATTGTTTTGAATATTGTTATTTTTGCTGTTGTTGCTGTTGCTATTATTTTTATTGTTATTGTTATTGTTATTGTTATTATTGCTGTTGTTGCCATTGCTAAAATTATTAATATCTTCACCTCTAATAGTTAAAGTAGAATTATGCTGTTCTGGTGAATTGATATTTTCTCTTCGATTCGGACTATTCATCTTACCAATATTACCAATCCGAATATCATCTTCTGGAATCCCGAGAGCTGTTGTCATATTCAAAATACTTTGCTGCCCATCATATTTGAAAAGTTTTTCAGCTTTCTGTTTGACATCTAGCCTTTTATTATCATCATTACTTTCGGTTGAATTTTCTCTATCTGATTTCTTCTCCTTGTCTTTAACAGGGCTACTGCTTTTGGTTACGCCTTGCTTAATAACGTTGTCATTATTAGTATAATTATTATTTTTCTCTTGGTTTTCACTTGTAACTGAATCAGAAATATTATTGGAAAGGAAAGATGTAGTTTTTGTTGGTGTATAGCCTCTGCTTTGTGATAATAGCGTTGGCGTCAACGATTCCGAATTGGTGGGAGTTTTTGATTCAGTATCAAGAGTATAATTGTTATTACAATTGCTGTTACTGTTGCTATTATTGGTATTACTGCTAACATTATTTCTGTTTTGAACTTTTAGAAACATTGATGATTTTGGAGCTGAAATATTTGAAAATGAGCCTTTTCCCTGGTTTCCATTATTGCTATTACTGTGCTGGAATTGATTCTGACCCTGATTATCGTTTTCATTCTGGTTTTCATTCTCATTTATTGTGAGCGGTGATGGTGGAAAAGAGTTCATAGGTGTGTTGCTGTTTGAATTAATTTGAATATCTATAACTTTCTTACGGCCTCTTTTTTTATTTTCTAAAGTAGATGATTGTTTTGGACTAACAACTGTTCTTGGGCTCACGCCATTTGAAAGATCATAGTTGTAAATGGGAGCATTTTTTTGATTAAATCCATTCGAAGTAATGGAATTTTTATTACTAGGATTATTTTCATTATTATTGTTAGTACTTATATTGGTATTAGCAGCAGTTGAGTCACCAGAAATATTAGTCGAGTTGTTATTTTCGTTGCCAACATTGCTATTAGAAGTAGGGTCATAGGCGTTTCCATTATTGTTATTATCAGTATTCTTTTTATCTAAGTTCTCTGAATGTTCATCAAATTTTTTACTTCCATCTGGATCATCATTATTTATATGATCAATACTTACACCATCATATTCATTCCATAAACCTGGAATATTTCTGACAACACCATCAATTAACTCTAGTGCCTCTTTAGCAATGCCAAAACTCGTTGAATTTAGTTTCAAAATCCATCTATAATCCATAATATATTCCCGATAAATCGATGCTTCATCTGCATCAGAACTTGTAACATACAATAATGCTGCAAAAATTCCTATTAATGCAAAATTTCTAGGTGCACTGCTATGCCAGAATGAATGTAAATGTTCTGCGTTTAATTCTCTAACAAATTCAATTGATGCAGTTAACCTTGTTTTAGCAGCATTACGACAAACAAAAATTAATTGAGGAGGTGGTATTGGTATACTTGGGTTATTATTATTATTTACTGGTGAATCAGATGGTGTTTTAGGAGATTGTGATCTTGAGGTCATATGTTGTCTCTTTGCTGCTACAACTTGATTATAAAGTGTAGAAATAATTCTTCTGTGTAATGTTATCTCAGTTGCAAAATACGATAATTGTAAATTTCCATTAACATTGAATTGTTTTTGGCGTGATGAACCCATTTGTAATGATTTTGGTAATAAATGGTACCAATGTCTCAATTTTAATTGTAACGGCTTTGCCAATTTTAAAATTTCATCAATCTGTTTAATATCTTCCATAGCACGAGGTGTATATAAAGTAGATTGAATCTCGCTTAAAATTTGAGAAAGTGATACAGTATGCTTATAAGATTCTTTACCAAGCTCAACATCAACATAAGTTGAATCATTTAATGTTTCACCATCACTACTAGTTTCATTCACGTTTGAGGTTTTTTCTGGAAAATCATCATCTGTTAAAGGTTTAACTATCCAATTAACATTTTCTTGAATATGTGAAGGTCTTGATTCAACTAATGAAGACCATTTATCTTGTACATAAACTGCCCATGCAAGCCTACGACGAAGTCCCCTTTCCCATTTAGGTAATCTCCATGTTGAGCAATCTAATCCTAAACCTAATTCTTCAGCTAATGCAACAACTTGAGTGCATAATAGCCAATTATTTTGGTGAAAAGTTTGAGCTTGAGATTGTAAATCATTTTCGTTATTTTTAGTTTTAGCTTTTGATTTATTCTTTTCTTTATCATTTGAACTATTATTTTTATTTTTATTTGATTGTACTGTCTTTGGGGGTCCAATATTTAAAGATTGACATTGTAATAATAATAATCCCGCTTGAACACCACTTAATTTTGGTCTTAAGGCTATATCTGAAAATGTACGCATAGCAAATCTTTGTAAAGAAACTACATCAGGTTTTGGGAAATTTGCTAGACGAGGTTCATAATCCCACCATTGAATAGCTAATAAATAAACCGCAGCAAGTAATGGAGCACCGAATTCTCTATGAGTACGTGAATATTTTTCAAGGAATATTTTTTTATGTAAAACTGGGAAAGAGGGATGAACAGTTTTAAAATAAAGATCTATTAAGATTTTACCATGCGGTGCAACATATTTTTCAACAGTATCAGATTCTTTCTCCGATTTTTCATATAAAAATTCACTAAAATCATCACGCAATAAGAATTGAATTGAATTTGCGACTTTTCTTATTGAATTTGATTTATTAATTTGGAATTGATCAATTTTATCTAATGAAATTTTATCTAGGAAAAGAGGATCATAAATTGAAGTTGGACCAACATAAAAAGATGATCTTGGAAATTGTAAACTTAAAGTCTTTTTTAATAATGAGTAACCTTGCATTGTTGCATAATCTTTAATTGGATGAATATCTCTAACAGGGATATTTGGAGGTGGTTCAATAGTTGGATCCTCGAATTTCATTCTTTTATTATCTTGATCAGAAGATAAAATTGTTCTTTTAAGTGATGTAGCTTCATTAAATGTACATTTGATACCTTTTTGATTACATGTTTTACAGGAAGTTCCATCTGGAAACAAAACACATTTTATTTTTCTACGACGACAATGATCACAAGGTCTAACTTTTGTACGTGGTTGTGGTAATTCTGATTTTTTCTTTGATGTAGTTGAATCATTTACATTTTTTGTATTTTTTGAAGAATTTAATGTATTATTATTATTATTATTATTATTATTAATATTTGGTTGTTTATCCGATTGAATATTATTTTTACCATTTATTAAATTTAACTTTGTTGAATTTTGTGCTAATGGTGATGAAACTTGTAAGTTAGGTGAAGAAAGACTAGCAAGTGAATTTGCCAGCGTATTATTTAAATAAGATGACATTGCAATATTTTCTTGTGATAAATTTGGGACGTTTGGTACATTGGTAATACCAGCAGCAACTGCTGCAGCTGCAAGTGATGGATTAAATTGTGTATTGAATAGTTTATTATTAGATAACTGAGCTTGAGCTAATTGTAGAATCTGCTGTTGTAATAAAGTTTGAGGATTTGGATTAAAATTAGGTACAAATGATGGGAAATTTGATGGATCCAATTGATTTGAGGTTAATAAAGAAGTATTTTGACTGTGATTTTGATTTTGATTTTGTAATTGCTGCTGCTGTTGTTGTTGTTGATGTGGCTGTTTTTTTTGTTGCTGATGATGTTGTTGTTGTTGATGATGTTGATGCTGTTGATTCTGTTGTTGTTGTGTTTGATGTTGTTGTAAAGTTTGTTGAAATGAATTAGCACTTTTGTTAAAAATTGTTGATTGATCTAGGGCAGTTGGGGATTTTTGTTGCATTTGTTTCATATTTAATAAACTTTGAGTTTCTAATAATAAATTCTGATAATGTTGTAATTGCGTTGCATAATCAATTGAAGTTGATTGATTAGATTGAGTATTTTGATTTGAAGTTTGAATATTATTGTTTTTGGAATTGTTTCCACGATTATTATTATTATTATTATTATTATTATTATTATTATTATTATTATTATTATTATTATTATTATTATTATTATTATTATTATTATTATTATTATTATTATTATTATTATTATTATTATTATTATTATTATTATTATTATTATTATTATTATTATTATTATTATTATTATTATTGTTATTATTATTATTAGTTACAACAGAAGTTGATGTATTTGGTGTATTAACATTTGAAATGTTGTTATTTCCTTCAGTATTTGACTTTGTTGCAATACTCATAAAATTTAAATTACTCATTTGATGTACATTATTAAAATTATTCATAGTTGATGAATTTGGAGTATTTATATTATTCATTGGTGATAAAGCACTTGATAAAAGTGGGGAGTCAACTGATTGATTTTGAGATTCTATTAAGAAATTTAAATCAGGTGTATCATCCCAACTTGTAAGATCAAAAGGTATTCCCTGTGGTATCATTAAATTGTTGTTATTATTGATATTATTAATATTATTAATATGATTAATATGATTAATATTATTATTAGCATTTGTGCTTGTATTAATAGCATTAGATAAAGAATTTTGTGTATCATTATTTAAAATAGGATCACCATTTCTAAAGTTATTTCTATTATTATCTAAATTGTTCAATCTAGATTTATTATCAGAATTAGTTTTACCCTCTTTATCCATCGAAGGAGACATTGTGAAATTTCCTATTATTGGATAATGGTGTGTAAGTTAAATCAAAAAAAAAAAAAAAAAAATATGAAACGAAAATGAAAATATTAATAAAGATAAAAATAAAAATAAAAATAAAAATGATAAAACAATGAATTGAAACGTTAATATTAACTAAAATTAAATCTAAAACTTAATTGAAAAAAAGCCTTCAAAAGCTATAAACAAAACGAAATCAAACCAAGATTTAAAATAAAATCAGACAATAAAGTTAATTTAATGACTTATGTAAAATAATACTTTGAAGTAATTAATGTTTAGTTGTAGTTTAGCCTTTAAAAGAAAGAATCTGTAAAGTAAATTAAATTTTTACAATGCTCAACAACATGTATCCCGAAACATGTTTCCAGCCGAACCGCTATAAAATTCTCTCTCTCTCTTGAGATGATTTTTATATATATATATATATATATGTATGTATATAAAATAACATAACATAACATAACATAACATAACAGCATAATTTAATTAATATCTTATTTTTTATTTTTTATTTTTTTATTTATTTTTATTTTTTTTATTTATTATTTTTTTTATTTTTTTTATTGTTTTTTATTTCATTCCATAAAAAAAGAAACAGTTGTAAATTTGTTTTTTATATTTGAAATGCGCGCGCATATTTTTTTTTTTTTTTTCTAAGAGGCTCCACTTAATGACACGTTTTTCTGTCGTCACGTGAAGTTGGGCTTCTTAACTAGGTTGATCCCATGTTTTTTTTAAAAAAAAGAAAAACAAAAAAAGAGATAAAAAAATATTTTTTATTTATATTTTTTTTTTTATTTTTCATTGATAAATGTAAAAATGAAACTGAAATTAAAATTGGAATTTTATAACTATAATTTCTAAATATCATTATTAACTATAATCATTGAACTTTTTTTTTTACACAATATAATTTATATTTTATTAAAATAGAATTCCCCAATTATGTTAACTTTTTGTCCATACTGTTCTAATATGCTAATAATAGCAAGATCTGAAGAAACAGGTACAAATGCATTCACATGTCCAACATGTCCATATGAATTCCCAATACAGGGATTGCAAATGTTTGAAAGAAAAGTATTGCCAAGAAAGGAAATAGATGATGTTTTAGGTGGTGCTGGATCGTGGGATAATGTTGATCAGACAACAGCTCAATGTCCAAGGGAATCATGTGGAAATGATAGAGCATATTTCTTTCAATTACAAATTCGTTCTGCTGATGAACCAATGACAACTTTTTATAAATGTACTAAATGTGCTCATCAATGGAGAGAAAATTAGTTAATTTAATTAATATCCTTCAATCAATAACCCTCATATAAAATTATTTTTTATATATAGATAGATATATATAGATTTTTTTTTACTAAAATAATGAATTCATAATCGCATAATATCACCAAAAGATTTATTAAATTTATACAAAAAAAAAACTAAATACAACATATTATTATTTAATTAAAAATAAGAAAATATATTATATAACTATCTTTTTTGTTTCTCTTTACTTCCCAATATTTCTGTTATCGTTGTTATCGTTGTTATCGTTGTCATCGTTGCTTTTGTTTTTATTTTTATTTTTATTTTTATTCTTCTTCAGAATCATAGATTACTAAAGAGTTTTCAGCATTATTTTCTTCCTCTTTAATTAAACTCCCTATTAGTGATCCCCTTCTGGATGCACTTAAACTTATACTTGAACTCATATGCATACTTGATCTACGTAAATCAACTGGTGGATGTGTTGAATCACTATCTCTTCTAACTGAACTTAAAATTCCAGTTGATGATGATCCATATCTTAAACTTTTATTATTATTGCTATTGTTATTAATATTTATATTAGATGATTCTAAATCCTTTAATGGATGATCTGTTCCACTTAATGCACGTCTATGATTATAAATATTATTATTATTATTATTATTATTATTATTATTATTATTATTATTATTATTATTATCATTATGGTTACTATTTGTCATAGTCATTGTAACGGGGATATGAGATGTAAAACTTTCACTTCTTCTTTTACCACCAAATTTACCAGCTTTTGTAACTTCACTTTTACTTTTTCTTCGTACCATTGGAACATGATGATTTATTTGATATAATTTGGTATTATGATTATTTATATTATTTGAATTAGAATTGGATATAATATTTAAATTTTCAATTTTAATTTCTTCAGATGATGTTGATAAAGGTTTTTCACCTATACTACATAAAATACTTGCAGCTTCTAATAATTGAGCTTGTTGATGTTTACTTATTAATAATTTCTTAGTTGATTGCCATTCAGCTGTATGTTCCCATAAATGTTTTGCAAGTGATGTAATATGTTTATAACCTTTACCACATGCTTCACATTTTAATTCTTCCTTTAAACGACCTGTTTCACCTTCACTAATTCGTCGAACAACAAATTCTCTTGATAAAATTGGATAACCATTTGCATCTCTTGCGATATTAGGTGGGAATTTATCATTAAGTGGATTATGTTGTTGTTTTATATCTCTTATTTGATTATTTTCATTAGTATTTGATAATGGCGAAGTATTACTGTTATTACTATTGGTATTGTTACTAGTAATATTATTAGTTTTACCATTTAAACTTGGAATTGGGGTATTATTTGGAGTTGGATAATGTAAATTATGATTATTATTATTTCTAATATTTAAATAATTCTCATTGGTTCTTTGTAATAAGTCATTATTTTTGTCTGGCAAATCTAATAATTGTTGAGTTCCTGGTGGATTTCTAACAGTATAATGTTTAAATTGAATATTACTTGAATTATTTGAATTTCCAGAATTTTGATTATTTGTGTTATCATTATTAATACTTATACTACTTGATGGACTAACAACACCATTTGAATAATGTGATGGTGAATGTGGAGATTTAGGAGAGTTTGGAGAGTCATAGTTTACTGTTCCTCCTATTCCTTTAAAGTTTTTATCAGCAAGGTTTAGTTCAGCATTATTATTATTATTATTATTATTATTATTACCCTTATGGTTATTGTGAATAATAGTATTTTGATTGTTTAAGTCAGAAAGTGATTTTGAATTATGATTATTTGAATTAATATTTTGGGTCAAGATTTGTTGTTGTTTACTTTGTTGATGATCAAGTTCATATTGTTGTTGAATATGATGTGAAGTATTTGAATTAGTCATCGAAGTTGTCATTGTGAAGTTTTGTATGTATTTCCTTTTGAAAATATAATAATAATAAATAACTTAATCAACTAACAAATAATAGCTTCCTATAAATATTTATAAAATTCTTGAAAAAAACAATTAAGCTAACACAAAGATAAATGTGTTGAATAAAAAAAAAATTTAAAGAAAAATTTGAAGAAAAAAAAAACAATTTGTTATTTAAAAAAAAATATTTTTTTAGTCTTTCCAATTGTAGTAGTTGAGCCTGAATAATTTTTTGCGATATAAAATTAAGTTAAAAAAAAAGGAATTCTCTAAGCTTTCGATACTATCCTCCAAGATTCAATTTTAGTGAAATATCTTTAAAACGAATATTATTAGTGATTACTTTAGGAAATGATTATTTGGAAAGCTAAAAGGAAGCTAGTGTGATGAATAAACAATTACAAAAAATTGTGTGGTTGAAAAAAAAAATAAAAAAATAAAAAAAAGATATTATATTTTTATGTGGATATTTTTTTTTTTGTTTTTTTTATATGGTGAAACGGTTTCCTAAAAAAAATTCTAAATTAAATTTCTATGAGCGAAAAAAAAAAAGTTTTCGAAATAAGACAAAAAGACAAAAAGACAAAAAGACAAAAAAGACAAAAAAGACAAAAAAGACAAAACAAACGAGAAAACAATTTAAATTTTTTGCCAAATCAAGAAAAACAAAATGAAAAAAAAAAAACTTACAACACTAAAGTAGTCGCGCTACAACACTAAAATAGTTGCTGCTCTTAAAGCCGCCACAATCAAATTTGAGTTCTTTTTCTTTTTTCTTTTTAAGAACAAAAAACATTGCTTCTTACCGCATTAGGAAGTTTGTCAACATATCTAATGAGAAGATTTGTGAAAATAATCCGGAGATTGCTTAAATTTGTCAATACAATGTACTCATTTATTTGTGTACTCATCATATTTCACTATTTTATTATAAAATTCAAACCATCATTGGTATATATAAACTGATAACTCATTCCCCATATTTTATTATCTTTAAAAGTTTAAATTAAATTACTTTCTTTCGTTTAAGTTTCAATTTACAATTCTTAATCACTCTATTTCTCCCTTTCCTTTTTTCATTCATTTCATTTTAAAGTGATAAACATAAAAGTAATGCAGAATTATCAAAAAAAATTCAATAATTTAACAAAAGAACAATTAATATCTCATATAATAAAATTAGAAAATGATTTTAAAGTTTTCTCATCACAATCAACACAAGTTGAAGATTTATTACAACAGCAACTAAAAACTTGTGTAAATCAATTGAAGGAAAAAGATTTAAATATTAGTCAAATGCAAGATAAAATTTTAGATTTAAATAATATGAAATCAAAAATAACATCTATTGAAATTGATAATGATTTATTAGAATCAACAATTAGAACTTTAAAATCACAATTAGAATTTGAAGTTGAAAAAAATAATGAATGTTTAGAAAAAATATCATTTTTAGAACATGAACTTGAATTATTAAAATCAATTTTAATAAATAATGAAAATAACAATAATATTGTTTTATGCGGGGAAAATAATAATAATAAAAAGAAAAACACATATTCAAATCTGATAAATAATCGATTTTCAAATAAAACTACAGATATAGATCAATCATGTATTGAAGGTTGGCATAGTAAAGAAAAATTAGAGGAAACTGAAAAGGAAAATTTATATAAACAATTAACTGAATTGAATGAATCTAAAAAAGAACTTGAAAATCAGCTGTTAAAGTATAAAAATTTATTGGAAAATAATAATAATAATAATGATAATAATAATGATAATAATAATGATAATAATAATGATAATAATAATAATAGAGACACAGAAATTAAACTCCTAATACACAGACAGAAAAAACTTATTTCTTTGTTAGAAAAAAGTGATCATGATAAAAAGGTCTTAGAAAATAAACTCGATATCCTTCAAACGAAATACAGTAAAATTTATATGATATCGAAAATTGTAAGACTAAGAAAAATTGGTTTGGCTTCAGCATATAAAACACCTGCCTTAGATTCTATTGTTTAAAGATTAAAATAATTATTTTAATAAATTGGTTTTGTAAAATATTCTTATTTACCTTGTATAGTATTTATATATCATGTGTTATATATATATATATATATATAAATTATATCACATTGATTCGTCAATTAATAAAATGATATCCCAAAGAAGATCGCTACAATTTATTTATAATCAATTTAAGGCACAACGAAAAAAATATTTTATTGAGATTTTTATTTCTTCATGTCTTAAATTTTTTTCAGTTCCTTTATTCCAAGTTGATTATTTAACTTATAGAAAAAAAAAATATAATTTATTATTATATAACAGTAGATAATGGAATCATTACCCAAAACTCCAAAATTGGACAAGACCCTTTTAGGAGATAAAAATAAAAATCCTAGGGCAATCGATCCAAAAAATAACAATCCAACGTATAAAAGAGCAAAATTATATAATTCAAGACAAATAAGAACTCAAATTCAAGATGATTCATTTACAAATCCTCCAAAAAATGGAAGTACAGCTCAACAAGTTCGAAAATTATTAAATAATGGTTCAATAATTCCAAATAAACTTAATATTCCTGAATATCTTGCATCAAGAGAATTTGAAATTAAAGCATTAGATTCAGCAATGATAAAATCAAAAACTTCAGGTGCTTCAAGAGTTTTCCAATCATTACCACGTACATTACGTAGAAGAACAGCAAGTCATAATGTACGAAGAATTCCAAAAAGGATGAGAAAAAAAGCATTAAGAGAAATGGGTCTTCAAATTAAACTTGGTTTAAATCAAAATAAAGAAATTTTAGGTACAAAAGGTGTTACATTAAGTGGTAAACCAATAAAACGTAAATTAGGTCGTGGAAGAGCAAGATGGGACTTAATAAGAAAAATTAAACTTTTAAAATATGCTGCAAAGTGGAAATTAAAAGGTCGATTATCAAATACTGAATGGGTTGGTCTTTCTCAATTGAATTTAAGAAAAAAATTAAAATTATTAAAAAATGATTTGAAATCTTTAGATAAAAATGATAAAAATTCAATAGAATTATCCAATCATAATAATCAATCAGTTAAAAGAGATATAAATTTAATTACCAATCTTACAAAAAAAATTCATAATAGATTGGGATCTTATGATAATACTTCAGTTAATCAATTAAGTAAAATTCATAAAATTACAACAGTTCAATATATTACAAGACAAAAGCACTATAAATGGTTACCAACACATATATGGCATGCAAAACGTGCTAAGATGATAAAAAGATGGGAATGGACTATACCCAATGAACCAACACAAAGATGTTATAGAAGTATTAGTAGAGCTTCAAGAATTAAAGGTGCTGTAATTTTAGATACTTCATATATTGGATCCTTAGTAATTAATATTGAAAATGAATCTAATATCAAATTAGTTTTAGATCATGTATCAAAAATCACAAAATTGGCCATTGATTATAAAAAATATATTTCAAAAGGTATTTCATGGGAGGGCTATATTTATGATACTACCGATTTAAGCAATCCTATAGGAAGGGCAACATTGGTATTTATTAAAGATAATACCACTAATATGTTAAGAATATTAGCAAGATTACATCCTTCTATCTATCAAATTGTATATAACCAATTTGTTGAATCATTTAATGATATTGAAGGAATTACGATTCATGATTGTAAATATTCTATTGGTTCTATATCCCTCACAGGTCCAAAAGCACTAACAGCATTACAATCAGTTTTACAAAATCGTAATAATAATAAAGAAAGTAATAAACAATTTCAAAACTTTATGAATTTATATAAATTAAGTGATTTAACAACAGTTCCAGATAATGTTATTTTTACATTTAACGTATGTGATCCAAGATTTAAAACAAAACCTGTACTTCCAACAAAACCTAAATTGGATTATAATGAACAATTAGATATTTTAATTTCATTAAAAAATAAGAAATCTAATAAATTAGATGCTTCTATTTTAAAACCAGATTGTCGTGCTAAAAGTTATGATAATCAAATGAGTTTAAAAGAATTAGGTAAAAGAAGGGCATATCATCCTGGTGAAACAATCCCATTAAAGGATGATGATTCATCTATTTGTGTAATGCTTTTAAAGTCATATGAAGAATGGACTTTACTACTTCCATGGTTTTGGGTTTTACCATTTTGGCATTCATTTGTTCGCATACCACATATTCAAATTGGTGGATTCAAACAATCTGAGCAATTAAGATTGGAGCGTACTTTATTAGGGTGGTCTGATATGATTTTCACTAATAATGGATTTGTTCAATGTGAATTAGAAAGAGAAGAATCAGAAAGAAAATGGGAAAAGAGACCAAAATCTAAAAGGCTTACATACTCCAAAATTAAGGTAGATGGTATTCAAGGTGAACTACTATCACCATTTGGTTTAGATTGGAGAGGATTATAAAAAAAATTAAAAACGATAATCTAAATAATCAAGTATGTACAAATAAGCGTTATCGTAGAATAACTAAAGACGAAAAATTGAATATCATACCTCAAAGTATTGAAGATATTCCAATTATTGTTAGGGCCATTCAATCATCAGAGAAACAAGTAAAGAAAGAGAAATTGCATTCAATATTATTGAATCATAAACCAATAGTACTTGCAAAGCCAAATGATACTACAGAATTGGATTTCACTAAATTATCGTTTAATATTAAACAACTTCCACCGCTTGGTGTTTTACCTATTTATTTCACATGTGTCAGCAAGGGAAACATATTGTCGAATGCCAGAATTTATGAGTTAAATGATGAATATAAAAAGCTTTGGAAAGATGTATCATCAGGAAATTTAACTAATGTTTGTGGAAACTCGGTTCGTATTAGTTCTGTATTTGATCTTGAAGAGTACGGTCCAAAAGTAAATAATATCATTGGTCTAGTTAGTAGTTCAGCGTTCAGTTTAGTTGAAGGTAAATCAACTGGAATTGGGTATGTTGACGCAGATTCGATTGATAATGATGATGGTTATTTTCTTGTAAGAAACGTTGCTAGTACTACATATGTTCTCATTAATTGGAGATTGGTAGATTTAACTAAGTAAATATTTATTAGAAAGTGTGTAGAATAACACACTCTGCCAAATTTATCTTAAAATATTCATTCATAAATTTTCATGTAGATGTATATAATATATTGTATATATTGTAACAATAATCGGTTAATGAGATTTGTTGGATTTTACTGAGCGAAGAGTATATGGTTTAGAAACAAAGGTTAATTTCTATTATATTTATAGAGAAATGAATAATTGAAAATATAGAAGCCATGTAATGTATCAACCCTCTTAAGCATTGCAATTAATGTTGGATGTGGATAATTTGCAAACCTGACAAAATAATTCACCGCATAAGTTATATCTGGACAAGTAGCGCTTGGAATATACAACAACTTACTGATTGCACTTCTATACTTTTTTTTGAGCCTGTTTTAGTTATTTTTCACTTGTGTATAATGAACATTCAGGTTTACCTTTAAAACTAATAAATAAATTGACGTTAACTGCGAAATATAGCATAAAATCTCATCTCTCTAGCGGTTTATTTCCATCACACAACAGTGCAGCAGATTCTAACAAAATTTTTATATAAAGCCGCGAGCTGTGAAGTGAAAAAAATAAAATAACTTATTTTTGTTAAAATGTAAACAAAGAACTATTTATGGACCTATAACAAGAAGATCAAAAGTGGAAATATAGAGATAAATTAAGGTTAAATAATTTGACGAATCACATAACTTATAGATTATAAATATAAGGTATGTCATTTCTGAACACTCCCACAAGGAAAAATTCACAGAGCAGGAAAACATTTGCGAATACATCAACAATTCTGAAACCATCAACTTTATATAATCAAAACTATACATCAGAAAATGCATCAGAAAATGCATCACCGTTTAAAGTAAATAATTCATATAGATCAAGAAGTTCAGATTTACATTCATATACTGATTTTATTTCATTAAATGTGAACCAAGTTTCTAGAGCTGGATCACGAACTGCATCAAGGGCGACATCTCGAGTAGCATCTGGGGTAACGTCTTCATCTACATCATCATCATCTTATTGTCAACAACCTCCTGGATTCAATTCAATATCTATAACGTCAACATCTACACCTCAAAGAAATGTATTATCACGAAGCACATCTAGATCTTCATCAAGGCTTTCATTGTCATCAATAGGAACAAGTTCTGGAAATTCATCACGAATTCCAAGTGGGACAATGTATGTAGAATCACCATTTTCTTCAAATACTATTGGGCCAATAGGAATTAAAAATTCAAGGATTCAAGTTACGGTAAGACCTAGACCATTAGATATTAATGATAATTCACAAAATGCATATGAACTATCACCGTGGAATATAAATCTGAATAATTCACAAATTGAAAATTCAGAGATTGGAAGTTTTCAATATGATCATGTATTCTCAACCGATGACAATAATCAACAAGTTTTTGATATAGTTGCACTACCTGTAATTGAAGAATGTATAGATGGTTATAATGGTACGATTTTTGCTTATGGTATGACTGGATCAGGTAAAACATATTCGATGAGAGGAGTTGTACATAAATCAGTTTTAACTTTATTCAATAATTTTAAATTGAATTCTAAAGATATAGAAAATTGTGGTGATATTATGGATCAAGATATTAACAATAACAATAATAATCAAAATTGGACAGATGAAGGTATTTTTAATGATGATACTATTACCCCTGGATCAATATTTTTTAAAAACAAAATTAAATATATCACATGTTCAATATTAGAAATTTATAATGAGAAATTAAATGATTTATTAGTTGATCAAGATTATGATAACAATGTGAACAATAATTTTAATATGAATAACCAAGGAAATGGGTTTAGTGGTAATAGTAATTGTAATCGTGATAATAATAATAATAATAATAATAGTACATTTATAAACAAGAAGTCAAGAAATAGTAATAATGAACTAAGAATAGTAGATGATATAAAATTAGGAATTAAAGTTCATGGACTTAAAGAATTTAAAGTTACATCTTCAGAACAATTATTAGAATTAATAGATCAAGGAGAAAGATCAAGATCTATTGATTCAACTGATTATAATTATAGATCATCACGTTCACATTTTATTATAATGTTAAAATTATATTTAGAAAATTCTGAAGGTAGTGAGATTGTTTCAACATTAAATTTTTGTGATTTAGCTGGTAGTGAAAGAGTTACATCACATAGTGATCGTAGAAAAGAAGGAGGTTATATTAATAAATCATTATTAGCTTTGGGAACTGTTATAACTAAACTTTCAGAAAGTAATGGAAATAATGTTAATGCACATATTCCTTATAGAGATTCGAAATTAACGAGGATTTTGCAACCATCACTTAGTGGGAAATCTATGGTTTCAATATTATGTACTATTCAATTAGGATCTAATGTTGTTGGAGAAACTAGCAATACATTAAGATTTGGATTAAGGGCTAGAAATGTCAGATTAAATATTAAACAAAATAGAAGTAATATTGATATAAATAAGTTAATTCGAGAAAATGAGAATTTAAAATCTGAATTAACAGAAACTCGTAATTTATTAGAATTAGCTATTACAACTAATAATAATAATAATAATAATAATAATATAGAATTTAGGAAATTTGATTTAGAGAATAAAGAAGATATTTATTATGAGCTTATTGCAGAGAATAATATTTTAAATGAACAAGTTGAACATTTAAAGAGATTACAATTAGAAGATAACATAATAAGATCACAACAATGTGATTCAGATTTGGATAATTTAAATAATTTGTTAAATGAATTAATATTAGATAATGCAACGAGAAAGAAAAGTGATGAGTTATTAACTAGAATTAAAAGTGGATTACAAGAATATAATAATAGATTTAATGAAGTTGAATCATATGTTGGACATCTTGAAAATCGTATTAGAGTTTCAGAGATTGAACTTGCAAGGAAGAAAAATGAAGAAGGGAATGGTGTATTAGATACTGTTGTTAGTATCAATTCATCTGTGAATAAGAATTCACGTCATGAGATAATTGAGGAAATGCAGGAAGAGATTGCAGAACTCAAACAAAGTATGAAAAGGAAGGATGCAATGATTCGTGCATTACAACGTTTTGATAATGTTAGTAAAGTGTAATTAATGTATAGAATTGAGTTTATTAGTGGTAATATAATGGTTAATGTTAATGTTAATGTTAATGTTAATGTTAATGTTAATGTTAATGTTAATGTTAATGTTAATGTTAATGTAGTTTATGTTGTTATTTGAGCGCGTAAAAGGTGAGAAGTGAACACAACTCAATTTTTATTGCCACAAATAATTGTTGTTTTATTCTTTAGTTAACGTGTGCGTTTTATATTTTATAATTAAATTCCTTTTTTTGATTTGAAATGAGCACGGTGTATTCTGTAGTTGTACAAATTTATATTAGGATTTTGTGTTAGATATATATTTTTTTTTTTCAATTTATTTTATTCAATAATTAAGATTGTTACAGAAACAGTTCTAACTCAACAGAATAGAGGATAGTTTAATCTATATTCAGAGTTCTGTTAATTACATTCCGAATACTATTTTCTTCTTTTTTTTTTCTTCTAATTTTTCCAATTACAATATTCTATAAAAGGACAGATTTATTTCCCTTTTTTTTTTCTACAAACAATTGAATATCAGAGAGGAAATAAATTTAATTAAATTATTATTCACATAAAATCATTGAGCACAAATATCACATATTATTAATTTAAGTTTCATAATCTAATTGTTTTAAAATGTCTGATAATCCATATTTTACAGCACTTAATGGTGGGAGTGGATCTGCAACAACTGAATTTGATGAAACATCTGCAAGTTCTTCATATTCAGATAAAGAAAAAAGTATTTTAACATCTGCATCATCAACTGAAAAAATGAGAATTTCATTATCTTCAAAATATTGTACAATGACAATTGATGATATAATTAATGATTTAGATACAAATATTAAAACAGGTTTATCAAATCCTCAAGATATATCATCACGTCGTCAAATACATGGTACAAATGAATTAGAATCAGATGATGAAGAATCATTATTTTGGAAATTTCTTGAAACTTTTTATTCTGATCCAATGATTATGTTATTAATAGGTTCTGCTGTAATTTCTTTTATTATGGGTAATATAGATGATGCAATTTCAATTACTGCAGCAATTGTAATTGTTGTTACAGTTGGTTTTGTTCAAGAATATAGATCTGAACAATCACTTCAAGCTTTAAATAAATTAGTACCTGAAATGACTCATTTAACTCGTAATAATTCAACTGAAACTGTTTTAGCAAGTCATTTAGTTCCTGGTGATTTAATTCATTTTAGTGTTGGTGATAGAATTCCAGCTGATGTTCGTTTAACTGAAGCAGTTCATTTAACAATTGATGAAAGTAATTTAACAGGTGAAACAAAGCCATCTTCAAAAAATGTTGATACTTTATCAAATCAAAATACTTCAATTAGTGATCGTAAAAATATTGCATTTATGGGTACTTTAGTTAGAGAAGGTCATGGTTCTGGTATTGTTATTGCAACTGCAAAAGAAACTGCATTTGGTTCAGTTTTTGATATGATGTCAAATATTGAAAAACCTAAAACTCCACTTCAAAATGCAATGGATAAATTAGGTGGTCAATTATCAGTTTTTAGCTTTGCAGTTATTGGTGTAATTGGTTTAATTGGTGTTATACAAGGTAGATCATGGTTAGATGTTTTCCAAGTTTCTGTTTCATTAGCTGTTGCTGCAATTCCTGAAGGTTTACCAATTATTGTTACTGTTACATTAGCATTAGGAGTTTTAAGAATGGCATCTCAAAAGGCAATTGTTAAAAGATTACCTTCTGTTGAAACTTTAGGCTCAGTTAATGTTATTTGTTCAGATAAAACAGGTACTTTAACTCAAAATCATATGACTGTAAATAAAATTTGGACTGTATCAATGGAAAGAAAGCCAATTATATTTCAAGATTCTGAATTAGATCCAACTCATAATCGTGCTTTAATTAATAATATTGAAAATGATGTTAAAATTTTATTAAATACTGGCTGTCTTTGTAATAATTCTAAATATTCCGTTGAAAAGGAAAAATTTCAAGGTAATCCAACTGATATTGCTATTATTGAATCATTAAATAAATTTGGTCTATATGATATTAGAGCTAATATTCCAAGAATTAATGAATTACCATTTGCTTCTTCAAGAAAATATATGGCTGTTTCTTGTGGTGATGGTAAAACTATTGATACCTATGCTAAAGGTGCAACTGAAAAAATATTATCAATTTGTAAAAATTATTATAATAAAAATGGTGATTTAGTTAAATTAACTCCTGAAATAATTAATTTAATTAATGAAAATGCTAATTCATTTGCTGATGATGGTTTAAGAGTTTTAGCTTTTGCCAAATCAAGTAAAGCATTTGATGATGAACCAAAAGATATGATTTTCTGTGGTTTAATGGGTATGAATGATCCACCAAGACCACAAATAAAATCATCAATTCACTCATTATATAGAGGTGGTGTTCATGTTATTATGATAACTGGTGATTCTGAAAAAACTGCTATGAATATTGCAACTCAAATTGGTATGTTAACAGGTCCAAATTGTATAATGACAGGTGAAAAATTAGATCAAATGAATGAGCTTGAGCTTGCAGATGCTATTAAAAATGTTACAATTTTTGCTAGAACTAATCCAGAACATAAATTAAAAATTGTTCAAGCTCTTCAAATGAGAGGTGATATTGTAGCCATGACTGGTGATGGTGTTAATGATGCGCCTGCTTTAAAGCTCGCTGATATTGGTATTGCTATGGGATTAAATGGTACTGATGTTGCTAAAGAAGCAGCTGATATGGTTTTAACTGATGATGATTTTAGTACTATTCTTCAAGCTATTAAGGAAGGTAAAGGTATTTTTAATAATATTCAAAATTTCTTAACTTTTCAACTTTCAACTTCTGTTGCTGCTCTTTCACTTGTTGCTCTTGCAACTCTTTTTAATCTTCCAAATCCTTTGAATGCAATGCAAATTCTTTGGATTAATATTATTATGGATGGTCCACCAGCTCAATCTTTAGGTGTAGAACCTGTTGATGAAGAAGTTATGAATAAACCACCTAGAAAAAGAAATGATAATGTTTTAACAATTAATGTCATTAAACGTGTATTCCAAAGTGCTATATTTGTTATCATTGGTACAATGTTTGTTTATGTAAGAGAAATGGGTGATTCAATTACTCGTAGAGATACAACAATGACTTTTACATGTTTTGTTTTATTTGATATGTTTAATGCACTAGCTTGCCGTTCAAATAATAAATCTGTCTTTGAGTTAGGATTATCCAATACGATGTTTAATTATGCAGTTGGTGGATCACTTTTAGGTCAATTGTGCGCAATTTATGTTCCATTCTTCCAAGAAATATTTCAAACTGAGGCTTTGAATTTTAGTGATTTACTGTATTTAATTCTTATCAGCAGCACTGTTTGGATTGCAGATGAAACTAGAAAATTTTTTTTAAGAAAATCTAATTATATACCAACTGGTTACAGTACCTATGTTTAAATAAACTCTATTTACTATTATACTATATTTTTTTATTAGAATAATTTGTACTTTTTCTTTTATAAAAGTTAGCAAGACTAAATCTTAATAATGTGAGATTACAAAAAATATTGCTCAAAAATAAACTTTTAAAAAAAATAGAAAATTTACTATAAGCAGGTATAAGTATTATCTATTCCATTAATTTAGCTGCTAAAGCTTCCAAGTCATCAATGGTTTCAGGTTGCTCAATTTCAACCACTCCTGAATCTTTGACTTCGTTCTCTTTATATTTGTCTGTTTGAAACCATTTCTTTTGTTTCTTTTTACTTGGTTCGTCATTATTCTCTTCACTTTCTTCTAAATCTCTATCAATATCAGCTTCTTCAAATTCATTTTCATCACTGTGAGGTGAACCAAGAGTAGCAACATAAGGACCTTCATCTGATTCACTACCAGAATGATCTTCATACAATTGTCTTTCCAACTCCTTTCTTCTACGTTTCTTTTCTGCACGCTTTTCTTTAACAATTCCCTTATCAACCTCGTCTGCTTTAGACATTCTTTCCCTTTCAAATTCAAGGAAATCTGAATGGGCTTTACTTGGATTTTCCTTAAGGAATGTTTCTTCATCATCTAATTCGTAAACTGGATGTGAATTACCTTCATCATCAAAAACTAATTTAGCACCCTTTTCACCTTTCATTGCTGTTAGTTTCCTTGATAATGCTTTCTTCATTGCCCTTTTTGAGGTATTTATTGAGAGTTCGGGTAAATCAGAAGTCTTTAGTTCTCCATCACGGTGTTTAATTGTTAAAAACTCATCGTCATCATCTTCTATATCCTTAGCATCGTTCAGACCTGCATTGATTTGCATATAATGTTCACTAAGAACATCTTGATTTTTCCTCTCAAACATTTTATCATACTTTGTTCTAACTTTTTTACTATCATTTTGAATTTCACCATCCTCATTTGCTTTTGCTAATAATTTAAGTTTTCTGTTTTCATTTTTCTTCTCATTAGCTTTCATTCTTGCAGCATCATCAACCCTCTTTGGTAATTTTAATTTAGGCATCCCAGGTAAACCATAACTTGCTGCAAATAAATCTAAAGGTAATGCATCAATTTTAAAAACAGCCTTATTTTTTTGAATTATAACACTCTTACAATAAGAAATAAATGCTTTTTGGGCAAGGTATTTTAATTCTGCACTATTGAAACATAAACTTTGAATTTGGGGCTGAATATTCTTTTTCTTAGATCCCTTAATATTCAATTTTTTAATATCAATTTTTTTTGCACTCAATTGTGATACAAATGCTTCTTCTTCACTTGGTAATAACATAATCATAGATTTACCTTGACGACCAAAACGTGCACAACGACCAACACGATGAACATATGTTGAGACATCTTCTGGACAATCTAACTGGATAACCCAATCAATAGCTGGGAAATCCAAACCACGAGCAACAACATCTGTTGCAAACAAACAACAATTTTTGGTTTGTGTAAATTTAATTGAAGTTTCAAGTCTTGCCTTTTGTTTTTGACGACCGTGGAGTTTCATTAACGGTATACCTGGTTGTAATTTTCTAAACGCCTCATATATAAAATGCACTTGTTTTGAAGAACTCATAAAAACTAAAATTTTGGATTGTAAATGAGATTTTATAAAACTCCAAAGTAAACTTAGCTTTTCGTTTAATGGAACCACAACATAACTTTGTTCTAAACTTTCAGGTAATGATAATTCTTCTGTGCTTAACCCACCATTAATAAGATTCGCATTAACATATTTAGGGTTAACCATTGACAATCTTGCTAAATCACCGATACTTTTAGTTTGAGTTGCTGAAAAAAGAAGTGTTTGTCTACTGGTTGGTAATTGACCTAAAATTGCATCTAATGTCTTTTTGAATCCCATATCTAATATTCTGTCAGCTTCATCAAGAACTAGCATTTGAACATTATCTGTTTGTAAAGTAGCACTTTCATCCATATGTTGTAATAATCTACCTGGTGTACCAATCAATATATTCACACGTCCAACACGTTCTTTTTCAAATGTGTAGTCTTTACCACCTATAACTAAACCAGCACTTAACTGAGTATACTTACCGATTTTAAGTAAAACTTCATAAATTTGAACAGCTAATTCTCTAGTTGGAGTAATAATAAGTGCACCTAAACCATCCATATCACTCCAGTTTTCAAATAAAAGTTTTTCGATAACAGGCACAAGAAATGATAATGTTTTACCTGAACCTGTTTTTGCAGCTGCTAAAACATCATTACCTTTCAAACATTCAGGTATTGCCAATTTTTGAATTTCTGTTAGATTATGAAAACCAGACTTTTCCAGTCCTTTCAATATATCTGGTGTTAATGGAAGATCTTTGAATCGAGTAAAAGTTTTATATTCATCAAGTGTTAAATCTTGCACTCTTTGTTTGATTTCTTCTAGTTGTTTTTTCTCTTGGTCACGTTTGCTCTTTTTATCAGTTCTAGATACGGTTCTATATTTTTTCTGTACCATTGTTGTAAATTTTAGAGATTGCTTGTTCTGGATATATCATAAATGATTTTAGTTAAATATCTACAAATAAAAGAACTTAAAAATAAAAATAAAAAATAAAAAAAATAAAAAAAATAAAAAAATTTGCTTCAAATAAAAAATAATTTTTCATGAAGAATGCACAGCCGGATTTTTCAATCATATACAAATTATAAATATATACACAACGAAATTCATATATTCTTAATTATGTCTCTAAAATCATTAAAATTATAATTTTCTTACCATACTTTGCATCCTTCTATTAAGATTTTCCTTCTCTTGTTCTTCTACTACATGAATTTGATTCCCTAATATACTCTTGGAAAAATCAAATCCAGGCTCTTCAAGACAGAATGGATCGTTCAACAACGTTTGAGCAGTAGGACGTTTAGATGGATCGATTTCAAAACACCGTTTCATGAAATGTTTACCATATGTAGTAATTTCTTTTCTTATCTCTTTCTTGATAGGAGGTGCAGATTTTTCTTTACCTAATTTGTATAATACACCTTCTCCTTCATATTTACTCCATGGTCTTTCTCCAGTAAACATTTCTAGAACAACACACCCTAAAGCCCAGATATCTACTTTTGCATTATATCCTACGCCTTGTGTATCATTGATTATCTCTGGTGCCATCCAGAATATTGTACCCTGAAAGTTCAATTTTGACTGTGATGTATAAATGTCTTTTGCTCTTTTACTAATACCAAAATCACTAATTTTTAGTACACCATCAACTTCTAATAATAAATTATCTGCCTTCAAATCTCTATGTAAAATTCCCTTGGAATGAATATAGTTTAAACCATTTAACATTTGAATTGTTAGATTTTTAACAAGAGATTCTTCAAATTTACCATATTTTCTCAATAAATGACCAATTGAACCACCAGACACATATTCAAGAAAAATACTATACGTATTATCTTTAATTTCAAAGCCTAAATATTGAACAATATTGATATGATCTAAATCTTTTAGAGAATCAATTTCAGCTTTAAAAGTATCCACAATATCGTTTGTTTCTTTACGATTCAAAAATTTATGATTAATACTCATTTGTTTGACAGCAATTAAATCACCAGTAGTAACATTCATAGCAACGTAAACTTTACCAAATTTTCCAATACCAATAAGTTCTCCCTTAATCCATGCGAATTCAAGAATTTCGCCATTTTTACCTCTTCTAGGAATAACCCTTTGTGTATTTATTTTTGAGTTCACTGTAACTTCAACAACCTTTTGTCCCCACATTTTTGTACTTTTTCTTCTTAGTAATGCTGCATTAGTTGGAATTGATGTTGATAATTTACTTGAAGCTCTACTTTTAATTTGGTTTTCAGATTGATCTTTATTATTTGGACTAACTTTTTGCGATAAGGGAGACCTAAAAGAAGTTCTCCGACTAGCCTCTTGAGCAATAATCCTAATACTTTTCATTCGTCCAATGCCATTTCCATTTGGTGATGTCTCATCAATAATTAAGCTATCTAAATCTGTTTTTGGAAAGAAAACTTCCAAATTGTTGTACAAAACTTCAGGGGGTGGCCTTAGATCTAAGGAATGAGAGAATGTGTCATTTGAATTCTTTGATGAAGGATTTGGTAATTCTTCATGAGTGTCTTTTTGATCATTTCCGCTTGATATTTTATAGCTATCTTCTATTTTTTTAATTGGAGGTGGTAATTTCTTTCTCTTGTTGGTTAGATTAGATTTATTCGTATTATCGTGTGCTATATTTTCTTTTTCAGAAATTATAGTGGAACAATGAGAAGTTATACTATTTTCAGTTTCATCATTTTCATTTGTGGAAGAAGTCAATGTAATTTCATTATTAGTATCATCATTATGTTGTGAAATTTTCAGACTTTTTGGTTTTTTCTGGAATAAATTAAAAGAGCTATCATCATCTTCTTCATCACTGTCACTCTCGTCATTTTCACTATCATTGTATTCATCAGGATTATTATTTCCAGAAGAAATCGAATCATCCCTCTTCACATTTTGTGATTTGCCTTCTAATTTATCATCGGTATGTTTTGGCTTTTTAGCAAATAAACCAAATTCATCTTCATCATCACTTGTTTCAGTAACACTATTTTCTATACTACCTCTATCTGATGTACTATCATCACTCTCAAAGCTATTGAATAAAACTTTATTTTCAGAAAATGGATCAATACTAACTCCACTACTAGAGCTCATAGAGCTAAATAAGCTTCCTTGCGTATTGGATCTTTGTAAAGAACGTATACTATTTGATACCATTTTTTTTTGATTTCTCGAAACTCTTGAAAATCCCGGAGTTGGTGGTTTCTCCATACTTTTCAATTGTTTATTATTCAATCCAGGTGAAGAGTCATTTGATTGTCCCGATTGTAAAGTTTGTGGAGGACTGGATGGGGGTGCTGGTGGTACTGTTGATGGTACAGGCGGTGGTGGTGGTGGAAATCTTTGTGCAATTAGATTTGTTTTAACAAATGGTGTTGCACGTTTATTATCAAAATCTACATGTGGCTTTTGAGGTGGTATAACTTTAAATGATCCTTTTAATTTTTTATCAGAACTTGAAGAAATTTGACTCGAATTTGTTTTAGTTGATACTCTTGATAGATTTTGGATATTCTGTGACTGTGATGTTAGACTACTTCCTCCCGATGCAACGCTCATTTTACTTGTTTTACGGGATAAAATCGGTGCAGATTGAATTATTGCTCCATCTCCAGATAAAGATGAGTGTGTTATTGATATAGCTTTTTTTAATGATGGTTTTCTTTCAACGGTATCCTTAAAATTCCAATAATCAATTGAAGTATCTTTTTTAGCAGAAATTAAATGTTGTGGTGTTGGTAAGTTTTTATCAAAACTTGAATCTGAATTAATAGAGTTGGTATAAGAGGATGTTGTATACAGTGAAGTTTCTTCCATTCTATCATGATGAATACTATGATGATCTACCCTATTATGATTTCCGAATTTATTAGGAGAGTTGCTAGGGTCCGAACATCTTAATTTTTCATCTATTGTAACATAAAATGTGAGAACGGTATTTTGAATATGGTTTAAATGATCCCAAAGAGTTTGGATGGCTGCCTTATCTAACTTTTTACCTAATTTATCTTTTGTTAATCCAACATCTGTGATAAAAATTTGAAGATCACCCTTTAAGTTAAAAATATTTTGAATTGATAGCAAAAATTTAGGATATGTACTCACATTGCTGAAATCCACCAACTTATAATCAATAAAATTAGTAGTAATCATAATTTTGTTTGATGTTTCTTTTCCTTTGGGTAAGTACTTTGAATTTATGTTGAAATTAGAATATTTTTTCATGTTATTATCGTCTGGAATTGATAGTTTGCTTGCAGCATTTGAAGGAGAAGCATAAATTGATAATAAATTGGAGTTAGATGTATTATCTGATTTAGCTATGGATGCACTACTTCCATTTGTTAATATCTTATTTTTGTCATTTATGGAAGCCTCCGATAAAGATCCAAGATTATTTTCATTGGTATCAATTAAGGTTGGAAGTGATGAGTTTGATAATCTCATAACTGCCGATTTGGTTAATAATGGTGAAACTGTCGGTGTTGAAGATTTCTTACTATCGTCAGTTGAATGCAAATTAGATGTAGTAACAACAGAAATTGTTTGACCTGGTGGATTTGGTTTTTTGCCAACAGGGCCTATTTTTTCAAAACTACCACTATGACCATCCCAACTGTCCCAATCACTATTTGAAATTATTGATTTCTTTCTAGTATTAAATGATTTATTTTGTAATGAAGTACTTCCCCTTGAATATCTAATTGATTTTGAACTGAGTTTGACGAATGATTTGACTTTACCTCCTCTGCTTTGTGTAGATGTTGGTGAGCTAATATTTATCAAAGAATTTTCTGATTTTTCTGTTATAGTGGGGTTAGCACTAGTAGGTGTTGTACCTGCAGATAAAGATATTTGATTGGTACTTAGCATTGAACTTCGATTACTTAAAGCAACTGTGGAATCATTGCTTTTGGATAAACGATGGTGAAAGGAATATAATGATGAAGGCGGAGCACTTGAAGAATCTGTACAACTTGAAGGGATTGGAATTGAACCTGTTGATGCACGATTCGTTGAGCTCTTGAAGCTTTCCAAGCTCTCTGTACTACCCAAATGTGATTTTAATTCACAAACATCTTGTTTTGTGGAATTTACGATAGCTGTATTTTTAGATGCGTTCAAACCTGTAGTTGATTCCGCATTTAAACCTGAATGTAATTCTTTTGTTTTTAATATTGTGTCCATGTGAGATATAGTTGTTAGGGTATCATTATTTGAATGATCACCATCTACTATTAAACCACTGTGTCTCATATTTTCCTCCCATTTTGTTCTATAATTATTTTTTGTCGTAAGCCCAGATCCGGATGATTCAGAAGTTGCCAAAGAATTAATATTTTTGATTTCTTGCGTTGGTGCAGTAGATGTTGATATTGGTGATACACATTGACTTGAATGGACTGAAAAATTGTCTGAACCTTGTGAATTTGAATGTGAATGATTGTTCGAGTTCCTTTGTGTGCAGCTATCATTTGAACTATATTTTTTACTTCCAAAAAACTTGAAAAACGATTTGGGAGTAGTTATGTCATGCAAAGAGCCTTTAGATGATGATCTTTTATGTGTATTATTTTTATTATTGTTATTATGATTATTATTATTGCTGTAACTTTTTTGCAATGTATTGGTAGTACTTGCCCTTGAGTGTATACTGCCACTCCTACTCACATTCCTGCTTGTTTTGCCACTTGATGAACTTTCTGTTTTAATTGGTGATGCAGATGATGGATTTAAATCCTGAATAAATGGTTTATTCGATGGTAGATTATTATTGTTCAATAGATTAGAAGATTTGCTGGTAGTACTAGAGCATTTAGTTAATTTATTTTCTGGGTAATCTACGTTTTTATCTGCAAGTTGATTCTTATAATTTAAAGGTACAATAGGTTGTAACTGTAAAGGAGTAGGAATCTTACCTTTCAAATTTTTAGATGTCGATAAGTTATTTGACATTGGTGGTATTTTTCTATTTATATCTATATTTTCACTCGGTTTTCTTGTTGATGGTGCTGAATTAGAGGTTGAATTAATAGTAAAATTATTTCTCTTTTCCTCAGGTAATAGTCCCAGTCCAGTAAACTTTCTGTTGGCAGCAGGTTCAGAAACTACTCTTGCTTTCTCAAGGTCTAAAACTTTATCATTTTTGTTTGAGATGTTTGAATTAATTTTCAACTCATTAATATTATTATCCTTATCATTAATATTACTATTTTCAATATTATCGTTAAATCTATTTGCGATCATATTTTCAAAATTGAAAGTATCAAACATTCCTTCATCCCAAATTTCATCATTTTGATTTTGATCCACACTTAAATCACAACCTTCATTATTTACTTTATTATTTATTGGTGAAATTGAATGGTTTGATACAGCCGATATAAAAGAAACTGTAGTTGAATCATGAGAATCATTAATGGTGTGTATTGATTTATCAGCTGAATTTAGATAATTATTGGATACTTTTGATGTTGCATTTGAATGTGATGATATATCTGAAGAGTTCGAAAAAGCTGATAATCTATGTTTTTCTACATTATTGTTATTGTTATTTGACAATATTATTGGACTTGTTGGATATGAAGAAGTTAAATTTTTTGGAGATGAAGGTTGTGATGAAGATGAAGAAGAATTTGATAATGAACTTGTATGTGTTTTTTTATGAGTTTTTTTATTTGAATCATTATGAGCAGCATGAAATAATAAGCTCATTTTATTACTAACTTCACCATATAAAGGACTACCATGAAGGAATGAATTTCTTTTTGATGATAATTTGATTTTTTTCTTTTTTAATGGTGTTGATGCATTATTAGTTGTAGTGGTTGCATCTGATTTAGCTGAATTACATGGTGAAATCACAATTGATGCTGAAGATTTTACAGATTTAATTGATTTTGAAGGAGATCCAGAAGTTATGATTTTTGGAACTAATCCTAACTTAGGTGATGATAAATTTGAAGAATTTTTTTTAGTTATTGTTGTGTTGACTGTTAAATTGAGTTTATTGTTCGTATCTTCTTTTCTTGGTATCGATGGAGGAGCAGAAAGTGGAATTGGTGGGTGATCATTTTTTGATATATATGACATTGTATATCTTGTCCCTTTGTTTTTGTATTGTTAAAAAGAATTATAATACTTGAAGAAGAGAAATTAATCATAAAATGTCAAAGAAAAATAAAAATAATGTAATAACATCAACAATTAATAATATATAGTGAGGAAATCATGTTATCGAATTAGTTTTTGTTGAACATATCATGAAAATTATATTGTAAAACTAATTACTTTCATCTCTTACTTAAATTTGTTAAAATATCATTTTAACAATGATCTATCAAAGTAAACCGTTAGTTTGTTTGATAAATACAAATATATTTTGTGAAATGAAACAAAGTAAACAAAATTACACTGTTAAAATGTTAATGAGGATATAATTATAATTATCATAATATTTATATTTATATATCTTTATATACAAGAATACAAATGAATAAATAGTTTATTAATTAGTGAATTAATTAATATAATCAATTTATTCGTTAATTTTTAATTCATTAATTCTAATAACGGTTAAATCATGTTTACTTAAAGTATGTTTGATATGTCTATCTCTTTTCTTTGTAACTTCTTTTATAGTCATTGGTTTTTTAGTTTTCTCTACAACTATACCAGTAACTGTAACTTTATTTAAATCTATACCATCATTTAAATGATAAGTATAATTTCTTGAACCGATTGTATCAATTTTTGAAAAATTAATTTGATCTCCAATTTGAGCTTTAATCATATTAAATGGTAGATTTACTAAATCACCTTTTGTTACTAAATATGATCTATTATGAACTTTTATTGTTGCATATAAATTTTGTTCAAATTTTAAAGGTTGTAAAGAATTTAAAGTTGATTTTTGTGCAGCTGATGAAGCAGTTGAAGCTGCTGTAGTTAAATACCTTCTAAAAGATTGCATGATTTTATTATTATTGATATTATTATTTTTAAAAATTTATTAATTAATTATTAATGAAGTATATAATAAACTTTATTTATTCAGTATTTTAATTATAATATATATATATGCTAATTATAAAACTAATATGGTATAAAATTATACATGAAAAAAAAAATAAAAAAATTAACTACTCTTCTTCGATTTTAACTCTGAACGTTGTTTGTTGAACTTTGCGCGCTGTTTTAGCATATGAGAGAAAAGGACGATAGTCCCTGGAATATAAGACAATAATGCTAAAGATAAGAATACTGAATAAATTGCATAAAATAAACCTGGAGTTGCATAAGAAGCTTTAATTGCATAATAGATCATATAACATTCACTTGAAATGCCTAATGGATAAAGAATTATAAATGCATTATATCTAAGCCATTCTAAAGATGCTGAGACTTTAATTGGATTACCAGTTTGTTTTGACATTAAATTAGTTGCATAATAATAATATCTAATAACTTCAGCAATACCCCAAGCAATATGAACAGTTATATAAGCATATGATGTATTACCTTTTGCATAAGGTAATAAAGTCCAAACACCCAAAACAACTAATAATCTTGATAAAACTTGCATTGTAGTTGTAACAATTGGTGAACGAACTAAACCAATTGCTGAATTATAAATTTCAACAACTGCAAGACATTGAATAATTGTTGTCCAAATATAAGTCAATCTAAAAGTATCATACATATTACCAAAAGCAAGTCTAGTTGCAATTACATTAAGTGATGCAAAAGACCATAAACAACCTGATAATAAATTATAAGCAATTAATTTCATTGAAGGTTCTTCATGTTTCGTAGTTTTTAAAACATCTGAACTTTCAGGTTTAGCATTGGTTTTAATAGGAGTTAAATCTTCACTCATAATTTTAGTTTAGTATGTTTAGTATTAATATATATATATATATATATATATATATAAAAGTGATTAAAAAATGTTGTTAAACCATGAAAAATGAGAGTTGTCGGAAGGGCGATGATCGACTCTCGGCCTAAATTAAATTATGAGAGCGTTAAATGAAATACGCATTACTTATAAAATTCTGTGCTTGGACAAATTGAAATCATATGGAAATTTTACATTATTGATTCTTTTATAAATTATAAAAGTGAAATATTAAATCTTATTTGTGAAAATGAATCAAAACAGATAAGATTCAACATTTTTTGTAGATAATTAAAGATTAACATTTAAATAACTCTTATATTAGAATCAGGTAAAATTAACTGAAAGATGCAAAAAAAATTATACAAATCAAATATTGTTTCTTCTTCATTTTCACTTTTAATATTTGATTCCACTGTAGTTAGTTATAGTCAAATTATAATGTCTTAGACAACTCTACATATTCTTTATACTAGTCCTCGACGGTGGATTTTGCGGAGAATTGATTGATCGATCACAATAAACTAAAACTGCATTCAATACAACATTAAAGTTAAAAAGGGGGAGAGGCATATAATATAGCATTATAATATAACAAATAACAATATAAAATATAAGCCTTGATTATGTATGCATTTATAAATAGTAGTAGTATGTATATTTTGTATATTGTATCTTATATGTGTAAAATTGCTAATGCGAGTTATAATCAAATGATAAGCCTATACAATTGAATTAAATTTTATTTACTTCATTTTATTAATATTGTAAATTATATACAATATTATAGTATTGTTATATATGTCAAATAGTATATTGAGTAAGTAGATCTATATTTTGTTAGTTTTAATGGTTTATATATAATGGCATAAATCCTAAATCCTTTCTCCCCCTTCTTTTAATTTTTTTTATTGTACTCTGCTTTTTTGATAGTTAAAAAAATTTAAAGGAAGAGATTAAGAAAGATAAGATAAAATATCTATTGAATTAAATTAAATTATGAGTCAGTCATTACCAATTATAAGAAAGAAATTAGTTATTGTAGGTGATGGTGCTTGTGGTAAAACATGTTTATTAATAGTTTTCTCAAAGGGAGCTTTCCCTGAAATGTATGTACCAACTGTTTTTGAAAATTATGTTGCAGATATTCAAATTGATGGTAAAACAATTGAATTAGCATTATGGGATACAGCTGGTCAAGAAGATTATGATAGATTAAGACCTTTATCATATCCTGATTCAGATGTTGTTTTAATTTGCTTTTCAATTGATGCCCCTGATACTTTAGAAAATGCTTGTGATAAATGGATTTCAGAAGTTTTACATTTTTGTAAAGGTGCTCCAATTATTTTGGTTGGTTGTAAAGTAGATTTAAGGAACGATCCTAAAACAATTGCAAAATTAGCTGAATTCAATCAACAACCAGTTTCAACTGAAGAAGGTAAAGCAGCAGCCGATTCTATTAATGCAAATTCTTATATTGAATGCTCAGCAAAATATAATCAGGGTGTTAGAGAAGTTTTCGAAACTGCTGCCAGAGCAATTTTTACTGCAAAAACAAAACTTAAAAAAACTAAAACTAAAAAGAGGAAATGTGTTATAGTTTGATTAATTAGTTTTCACTAAAAAAAAATTCTTTACGTATGTATGTATTTATTTCTTTGCTCTCCTGTATTTAGACTTGTTCATCTTTATTATGTTTATTATGTTTGTCATGTTTATTAGGTCTCTTGTGTCAATTTTTTTATAGGTTACTATTAAAATAATTCAAGAGTCAAAATATCAACTAAAGGATCATCTATTTAAGTATTTAACTTAAATACTACTGGTTGTAGAACCAATCTTCAAATCCAACAAATGAAAGAAAAAAGAAAAGAAAAGAAAAGAAAATAAAGAACAATAAAACGCCAAATTCACTTACTTTTTTAATTTTTGCCGCGTGCTCAAACTAATTAATTAAAATAATTAATATATAAAACTTTTCCTCTCTTTTATTTCTCTCCTGTATAATAAATAATTATTTTTGTATACTAAAAAATTACACACAAGGTTCTTTTCCTTGACCTTTCCTTATAATAATAAAAATTCAAATATTTTACCAATTAAACATGTCAGGTCCAATTAAAGAAGGTCATATTGATCAAGCTCCAACTCCTCAAAATACACCAGCTTCAACTGCTGGTTCTTATATGCCAAAATCAAACTCAAATGCACCTTCAATTCCTTCAACAATTGAAGAAAGAAATGAATTATTAAAAGGTATGTTAGCAAATAATCCTGCATTATTAGCTTCAATACAGTCAAAATTAGGTGATTTAGTTGGTACTGATTCAGGTTATGTTGAAAACTTACCTAAAAATGTTAAACGTAGTTTATATGGTTTAAAAAATTTACAAGAAAAACAATATAAAATTGAAGCTCAATTTCAAACTGAATTATTAGAACTCGAAAGAAAATTTCAAAAGTTATATGCTCCAATATATAAAGAAAGAAAAGATTTAATTACTGGTGTAAAAAAACCAACTGAAGATGAAATCAAAAATGGTAAAGAAATTCTAGATGCTGAAGAAGAAAATGATGAAGAAGGAGATTTAGAAGATGATGAAAAAGAGGAGGAAGAAGAAGATGAAGATGAAGAAAATGATGTAAAAGGTATTCCTTGTTTTTGGCTTACTGCAATGCAGAATTTACCAGCTATTGCAACTATGATTACTGATAGAGATATTGAAGTTTTAGAAAGTTTAATTAATATTAGATTAGAATATATGGATCAACCTGGTTTTAAATTAATCTTTGAATTTGAAGAAAATGACTTTTTTTCAAATAAAGAATTAATTAAAACATATTATTATCAAAAAGAACTAGGTTACACAGGAGAATTTGTTTATGATCATGCAGAAGGTGATGAAATTAAATGGTTTGATAATGAACATAATGTAACTGTTGAAATAGAACTAAGAAAACAAAGAAATAAACATACTAAACAAGTTAGAACAATTGAGAAGACTACTCCAACTTTTTCATTTTTCAATTTTTTCACCCCACCTGTTATGCCAACTGAAGAAAATGAAGGTGATGATGATTACGATGATATTGATGAAGAATTGGAAGAAAATTTACAAAATGATTATTCTGTTGGTGAATTGATTAAAGAAAAATTAATTCCAAGAGCTGTTGATTGGTTCACAGGTCATGCATTACAATTTGATGCCGAAATGGCAGCAATGGCTGAAGAAGATGCAGAAGAAGAATTTGACGAGGATGATGATGATGACGACGATGACGACGACGACGATGATGATGATGATGATGATGATAGTGGGAAAGCTAGAAAAGAAAATCCAGAATGTAAACAACAATAATCTATATTCACTCCCTACTTTTATTGAAATTAATAAACTTTTTATGTAATCAATCTCCTTCAGTAAAATAAAATATATTTGAAGTTAAATATATATGCGAGTTATATTAGATCATATCATAAATAAACGTATTATAAAAAAGATTATCTAAAAATTATTAAAATAGTTACAGAATATGATTGATTTGAAGAATAGGTAATTCATTATTGAATACATAAAATTTCAAATATTATTTATATATGAAATTCATAATTCTTATTTGATAATGAACGTGATTGTATAATTTTATTTACTGTATTGTTTATTGAACCGACCACATTAAATGAATTGATACTATATCCTGTTATATTATAGTTTGGTATTTCGAATGATACTTTTACGTTACCTCTTGTTGAAATCCAATCAGATAGTTTTAAGGATGAATCCACATAAATCATTTTATTTAATTTTAAAAACTGATTACCAGAAACAGAATCCAAAGACCAAATTAAATAATCATCAGTTTTCTCAATATTTTCATCTTTAATCAATTTTTTAGAATCCATTAATTGAAAATCTATTTGCTTTAACACATTTTTTGGTATCGGAATTCTAACTGTAATATTCTTAGCATTAATATCAATTGGATATCTACATTCAAGTATTATATCAAGTTCAAATTTATCAATTGCTAATTGTTTATAAGATCCGGTAATTATAATAGGTAAATTATTAAATAATGTACTTGCAGAATAATTTAGTATTGTTTCCGTTGGATTACTAATATTACAATCAAGATCAAATTTAATATCTGTTGAGTCTAATAATTTATTTATTTTTTGAATTGGTGGTATAGTTATATTCTCTAAATATAAAAATGAGTTTTCAACTTGTGGTACATTAAATTGAAAATTAATATTTATGTTTGATGATAAAGTTGATATTAAAAAAACTTCACCTAAAATTTTAACTTTTCTTTCTTCAACTGAGATATATTCATTATAAAATAATGAAATTGCATCTTCACCTAATAAAGAAAGTGCTGAATCCAAATCTATATTATCAATTAAATTAAAATCTTTTTTAATTATTTTGATATCACTTATTGATTTGTCAACTTGATTATTATCATTTACTATTGCCTTTGTTATTGGGGAATAAATTTTAGATATCAAAAGGGAATCATCAATTTGTTTAACATAACCTTGATCAATTGTTAAATCTAATATTTCATAAATCAGTAAAAAGTTATCCATTAATTGATGATCTTTTAATATCTGATCTTGTGAAACTAATATTAAGGATTTCAATAAATCAATCAGTTTATTTAAATATTGTAAAATCAAGGAAGCATCGGAATTGTTTCTGGTAATAGCAACATAATATATATCACCAATTTTAACATATAGGAAACTCGTTGAACCTAGTGTTAGTATTGGATTTTTTAAATCTTTCGGTTTAACATTGATTATCTTATTTTGAAATACTTCAACAACTGAGTATTTAACATCTTCTCTGAAAACTCTTGATATAATAACGTTACCTAAATTATTAAGTATGAATATTGCAGATATCATTATTGCTTATAATAATTGATATTTATATACCTTAACTGACTAATAATTGGAGCTTATATTATTCGTTTAAATCAATGGAATTATTTATGTCCATCATCAAAATCTAAATCTAATCTATTTTCTCATGATACAAAGTATGAATTCTACTACATTATTTTTGTATATCATATTAGATTTTTTTCCCGAACGTTATTGATTATGTCAGCGCAGTTGCTTGGCTTATATAAACGTTGTTCCAACAAAAAAGAATTTTAAAACTGGATGCGTGTACATCATAATACAGAAGAATTTGAGAGATTTTCAAAAAATATCTGGATTACCAAAAATATCCAAATTCCTTAAAATAATCAAGGATAATAATCATAAAATTTACATACTAAACAATGGCCAGGGGTAATCAAAGAGATTTAGCAAGAGCAAAAAACCAAAAAAAGCAACAAGAATTAGCTAAATCCGCTAAAAAGGGTGATTATAACAAAAGAAAAGAAAACGATGCAGATATTCTTAGGGAAAAACAAAGACTTGCAGATGAAAGAAAAGCTGCTGAAGCTGCTGCAAAGTTAAAGAAATAGATTTAGAATTAATATTAGAAATAAAATTAGAAATAGAAAGTAATATATTTATATATATATATATATATATGTGTGTGTGTGTGTATAAAACTAATGTATAATTATTGCATGTTTTATAACCATTATATATGTTTATCCCAAAATAATGAATTTATGATTAACAAAAAATTTTCAATTTAACTCATCCCGGTCTATTTTAAATATGAATTTGTTTGTTTGTTTGTTTTGTTTGTTTTAGTTACAAGAAAAGAGTTTTTTTATATAAACTAGAATATAAAGAAAGAGAAAGTAGGAGAAACAATGATTAACAAAATTAAGAACAAAAAAAGATAATAATATACGACCCTATAAATAATTATTAATTAAAGATTAAATTTTAATATGCTTTTAACCGGATGCTTCAATTTGTTCTTTTGAATTTTGATGTTGTAATGCTTCAGCTGTTTTTTCAACCTCATACTGGAAATCAAAATAAGATTTTGGTAAATGATGTAATCTAATAAAACCATCTTCCCCTCCTGACACATAAGATGTACCTTCAGGGTGAATTGCAATACAATTTAAAGGACCAAAATGACCTTTAACTCTACCAATTTCATCTTGAAATATTTTATGAAAAATTTTAGCATCGAATTTACCTTCACCACCAGAAGTAGTTGTAACATCTCTTGCATCTTGACCACCACCTAAAATAATATAATCTTTAACTGGTGTAATGCAAGCTGCATTAACTGGTGATTCTGATTCATATTCTTTTAGTAATTTCCAACTATCAATATCAAATAATTTTGCAGTTTGATCCTTTGATGATGCAACGAAATAAGATCTATCACTTGAAGTTTGAATATCAGTAACTGTCTTTTTGAATGATATAGATTCATCTAATACATCACCTGTTTCAGAATCATATTTAGAAATTTTACCATCTGCATGACCTGCTATAATATATTTACCAGCATATGACCATGTTGCAATTGTTGGTTTAGTATTTGCATCACCTTCATTAATTATCTCTAAAATTGGTTTAGATTCTTGTTCAGCTTTAGTTAAGTCAATATTAAATATTTGAATTTTACCTTGTTTACCCATAACATGATCTGTAACAAATAATACTTTTTTAGAATCTGGAGAATATTCAACTCTTTTAACTGGTGCTTCAAAATTCCATGTATAAATACAATCACCAGTTTCAGCTTTCCATAATTTACCTGAAAAATCTGCACTTGCAGTAATTAAAAATGTACTTGTAGAATCAATATCAACAGACCAAACAGAACCTTTATGTCCATCATAGGTACCTAATCTTTCACCATTAGCAGAATACCAAAGACAAACTTGATAATCTTTAGCTGAAGAAAAAATCAAATCACCTTCTCTATTATATTTAACTTGTGTAAGAGGACGTTCATGTCCCTTTAAAAGAATCGGTCTCATAAACTTATTTGACATTGTTTATTTTAAGTTCTGTTGTTCAACAATAAGAATAAAACTAGGATAAAAGAGAATTTAGTCAAATGAATATTGTGTATTTCACCAATATGAATCCATAAATACCGTGAATAATTTCAGTAAATGCAAAAATTTGAAGAGAAAAAACATGAAAAATTAAAACGATCACTGAGAAAATATTTTTAGTTAAAAAAAAAAAAAAAAAATATAAAATAAAAAAGAAGCTGAAGAAAAGGCTGGTGTACTGAGTTTTGCAAATATGTTGATATTTCTTTTTTTTTTTTCTTGCTTAATCAAAATTTTATGTGGCTCAGATTTTAATTTTAAAACCAATTTATGTTTATTTATTTTATGTGATGTTTTATTTTTCATTTATTTGTTTCTAGTTCTTCGTTTTATTCTTATCTCTTTGACATACTGATATCTGTAATCATTTCTTCAAATCAAAATTATGTCTGATAACAATCCAATGTCCCAGATGTGGGGCAATAATCAATTTGATGATGCTATGGCGTTTTTTAATATCAATAACAGTTCAAATAACTCTAATAATGGCACTAATGGTAATAATAATGATTTATTGAATAATGATATTTCGATGCCAATTATAAGCGATTCTAATAATTTACAGGTTCCATTTAATAGTAATGATCAATTAAATATGAATTTAAATTTTGGAGCAGACCAAGCACAAAACCCCGCTCAAAACTTAGTTCAAAATGCAGTACCTAACCAATTACAAAATAATCAAAAGCAGCAACAACAATTATTTCAACAATTACAACAATTACAACAGCAACAGCAACAGCAACAGCAACAACAACAACAATTTACTACTCTTCAGTCACGTAAAACATCACATTCATCTCAACATTCACATTCTCAAGTACGATCACAAGTTGGAACACCTAAACTTCAGCATGATACTATTCAACATCAAAATTTAAATTTAATGCAGAATCCAACTAATGTTGTACACCCTCCCGCTATGTCAAATCAATCTAATCGATCCACTCAACAACAACAAACACAGAGAAAAGTTCCAGCCAACACACAATTGAATCAACAGAACACAGAAAGATTTCTAGATTTGGTAGAACAATACATGAAAAAGATAAATAAACCATTTAATAGATATCCAGTTATTGGAGGTATTAAAATTAATCTATTTGTTTATTATTATGTTGTAACATCCATTGGAGGATTTATTAAAGCATTTCAAGATCAAAAATTTCCTCTTGTTGCTAATCAATTAGGCATACCGGTAACAAATCAAAAACTATACAATGATTTCTTACAAACTTATTATTTAAATTTATTACCCTTTGAACAATATGCAAGAACAGCTGATGGTATGAAAGATGCTCAACGTAGACAAAATTTAGCTCAACAACAACAACAACAACAACAACAAGCCCAAAAACTTCCTGTCCAGTCCCAACAACAAACATCTTCTCAAATGTCATCACAATTACAAGATCAATTACGTCAACATCAGTTACAACAGCAACAACTACAACAGCAACAATTGCAGTTACAACAACAACAATTACAATTACAACAAAAAATGCAGCAAAAAATGCAACAAAAAATGCAACAAAAAATGCAACAAAAAAGACAGCAAGTTCAGAAAAAAGCATCAGAAAAACAAGCACAAGCTTTAAAATCACAATCATCCATAATCTCACAATCAGAAACACAAGTAAAAGTACCTAATAATCCGCAAATACCAATCCAAGCTCAAGATAAAACACAATCCCAAATAGTAGAAAATGCTGCAAAAATAAGAGCATTATCAAATGTTAGTCCACATACAACTTCCGTACCTATACCATTGCCTAACTCAAAATTACATAGTAAAACAACAGATCCAAAAAAATTAAATTCAAATGCTTTAGATAATTTTAGAACTCCTGATATAATAAAAAATTATTTGCCATACACGATAATTCAAGATAAACCGGGTGGTGTTGATATACTAAATATAGAACGTTTGGGAGAACAATTGGATGATATGAAACCTGTTTTTTTGTATTTTCCAGAATTAGGTAAAGTTGATATAAAGGCATTGGCCCTTTCAATTTCCTCTGGTATTACGGCAGAAATCAATGTTGCGTTAAATGTGTTACTTATCATAAGTTCTGATCCTAATATTCAAATTCCTTTTGATAAATGTATGATATTGCTTCAAAGTTTATCATTGTTAGGTAAAACTATTGTTGAAAAACTAGCTTCATTTGATTCTGACCTAACTAAAACTGAAGTAAATATTAATGAAAATATTAATGAAAACATTGATATGAAACCTAAAAGTAGAATAGATCGTGTTTTTGAAAAATACTCAAAATTATACGGTGATAAAGATTATACCATTCAAGTCGATTCTTTTACCTCTCAAATTGTTTTTGATAGCTCTTCAAATGGAAATAAATCAATTCCCGATGTTGTTACAATAGAGGGTGAAATTTATGATTCTGCCCCAACGAATACAGTTGAATATGAATCTACCAAACCAAATGTTTTTGAGGAATGCTCTTCACTCTTGTCAGCGCCAATTGAAAATTTTAACATTCCAAGTTATTTGAATATGTTACACGAATGTCGTTCTCAAGCTGATGATATTGACTCTAACATTTACGCTAAGTGTTACCTCGATAAAAAGCTTGTATTACTTGAGGAATTGAGCACTATTTCTCTTATATTCAGGAATTTTTCATTTTCAGGCAATAATAATACAATTTTAGCTACAAGTAATAAATATCTAGATTTTATTTTTACTTTAATTTATGCAGCAATTGCAAAACCAGAAATTTTCATATACGCTAGGAAAAGATTATCATTTATGAAAGATTCCATTACAATTCTTTCTAATATTATTCATGCTGTTGACATTAGGTCAGATATGGAAATGTGGCTAATAATTTCGTTGGCATTCTCATTTAGTACTTCAACAAATGATTATGAGAAAGAATTAGGTTTGATAACTTCAAAAGTTGATCCTGTTATAGATAAGTATCATGCCCATGCTGTTGACATGTTAAGTAAGTCTATGTATGGTTCCTTGTCAAACAAGAACAAATTCTCTATGGTTCTAACAGGAAAAACTTTAGATACCAAAGTATTGAATATGGTTAAAATTAATTTTGGTTCGGAATGCTTCGAGAATGGTTCATTTATAAAATCTGTCTACTCGTTATTTATTTCAATATTACCTATAAATATGATGTATCAAGGTATTGAATGTTTTACTGAAATATTTCAGACATGTTTGGAATCTTTATTGAGTTGTTTAAGTTTGACAGATATTCTTGAATCATCAGCAAACATAAAAGCTAATGTTGCACTTGATGTTTTAACTTCTCCTGAAAGATTTGGTATGATTCTACAACATTTATCATTTGTCTATGCAGCGATTTATGTGAACGTTAAAGATAATTCATCTATTATTCATGCATTATTGTCAGCCCGTTGTGCCGAACTTTCAAACAAATTAATTAATTGTGCTATTAACTATGCGGTTCTCAATGAAACTGTGGATAAAGATATTCTTAAATTGAGAAGTGTCTCTAGAATATTAGGCAATACAGATAATTTGATAGGTATGTTGATGACAACAAAAATGCCTGCTGAAATTTCAGAACAAGTAATTGAATCGTTGAGTATATACAATAAGTTAGAGCGTTTGATTAAATAAAATTTTGTAACAATTTATATATTCTTGTATTCTAAAAATCCATATTTACGTAATTGAATTTTTGTTTAATTAATTAAAAACTTAGATATTTATATACTTTACAAAAGAAATTTTGATATAGTTAACTAACGGTACTGTTTATTGAGGAATTTGTAAGCTTTGTTAGCATTTTCTTTACCGATAATTTCAGTTAGCTCATCTAAATTTAGTTGACAAAATTCATAAAGATTGTTAACTTTTCCAATGATTAACAAAGAGTTAGCATCATTAATTCCAGGTATTAACCTCAAAAATCTTAGAGCATCTTCATTAAAACCAGAACCATCATTCACTCCATTCATCCCTGCCGTTAAAGCAAACTCGATATCAGGTTCGTTTTGATTGATTTTAAGCTCTCTGAATAGTCTTGCTGTTTCAAAAGAAGAATTACTCCACAGAATACTTAAACGTGGAAATGATCTAACCAATGCAGCTAGTCTTAATTGAAGTTGCTCCAAATCTGCATTCTTAACATGTTTGGTTGAATTTCCTGTTAAAAATCCCGTGGTAAATGGTTCAAAAGAGAATGATTTTCCTTCTTCAAACTCAATAAGTAATACTGGTCTTGCATACCATTTAAACATACTTTCACACTGTTTTGTCAATCTTCCATTCTCCAAAGACTCTATTAAATCACGTACGGCCTTTCTTTCTACACAAATTTCATCAGATAAAATATAATCACCTACAGTCAACATAGCTGGAATAACTTCTAAACCTGCTAAATGACAAACAAAAGGTAATTGAGATACAAAATCTCTCATATCAACAATGACTTTATCAGATTTTTTCAAAGTTGTAAGACCACCACCTGCAATCCTTGTATTTGAATTAAGTGACCTAAAACTCTCATCAAATTTACTCTTCTCATCATCTTCAGTGCTAAAAAATTTTGGCATGTTAGCTTTCTCACGAATAAGTTTTGTGAATGCATCTTTTTCATGTTTAATTGAACTCAAATAAATCTGTTCCTCAACAGATTCACCATAATACATGAAAAAGCATTTAGCTGGCAATAATGAAGCTTGAAATAATTCTACTTTTCTAATAAATTCCAAATCAGGTTCATAGCATATAATATAATTTGGTAATGTTTCTTCCAATTGTATGGTATCAAAGGTGGATATAATAACTTCATTGTTTCTGTCAATTAATTGGTAATCAATGCATTTTTGTAATTGTACTTCATCTTCTGTGTTAAGTAAATCCAAAACATCATTTTGATCCAAAATGGCCGATATTTGATCAGAATTTTGATTATACTCTTCAATTTCTTCCTCATCGTCACTTGCAGGTTTTAAGTTCATTAATCTATTATGTTTGGCGACTATACTTCCACCTCTAGTTCTTCTTCTTTCTGTATTTCTTGAATTGTTCCTAGTGAAAGTTTTTGAGGTAACAATATCATCAACATTATTATTATCTTGTTTTTCTATATTTTTCAACTCAGTGTTCATCTTTTTCATCAATGTACCTGCATTTTTTCTCCACTTTTGATATTTTAATTCACCTGTCATAAATGTTCTAAAACTATAAGATTTTATGTCATTTTCTTCTATTACTTTATATTTTGCTAAAACTCTTTCTAGTTGAAGACAAGTTTGTCTTGATTTACAAGCAATTATTGTTGGGCCATCACTCATGTCATCTTTTCGAGACTTTTCTTCATTTATTTCATCAAGGATTAACATTAATTGTTCCCATTTTGGCAGTTCTTCGAGGAGCATATTGGATGTATGGTCTTTATTACCATTTATATTATCTTTTTTCAATTTTCTATAAACACGATCTTTACTGCATGTTATTGTGGCGGAAGCTTCGGGGATTAATAGCCATAAAGAATCTTTATTTGATATCGATTGAGTGTGTTCATTGACAAAAGCTTTTATAACTTCATAATAATTTACAGAATCATAATTAAATAGATCAGTTAAGAAAGTTCTTAAAATTGTTAATTCCGAAATAATTTTTTTAGTTGTTGCAGAAATTCTATGCCATACTGGATTTAAAGAGCCAATTATGGATTGAATAAAATTTTTGTCCAATGCATTCTCTATGGACCAATATTCAGTGGCTACATCAGGATTATTTCTTCTTAATTCACCAATTAATAATTCTATACTTGCCATCAAAGAATTTTGAATTTTTGTCATATAATTAGTCATTTTGATTCTTATTTCGGTAACTTTATTATTTGAAGACATTGGATCATTTTTTAATTTTCTTTTAATTGATTCTGTAATACCTATATGAAATCTTGGCCAAAGGAACGATTTTTCAAGTTTTAAATATTTTAATTTGGTTTGTAAAGGCTGAAATCCTCTACAACATTTTTCAGGATCATCTGACAATGCTTTTATAAATCCCCAATCATTCTCTTTTCTATATAGATTGACAACAAATCTATCAGTTGAATATTGTGCAATATTTTCGGCATGAAGAATTACCAAACCAGTTATTAATTTAGGTTCTATAACATGACTTAATATATCTGTAACTAATACACGATTAGAAATGGATATAATACCACCATTTGCATACAAATTTCTTCTTTTATCTACAGTTCCGGAATCTCCTATTATTGAAGAAAATCTGGGTATATTTTTCTCATTAAATTTTAATTCAGAATTATCATTATTATTATTATTATTATTATTATTATTATTATTATTATTATTATTATTATTATTATTTGAATACCATGCTAACTCCATCAATGATTCTTGAATTAAATTATTTTCATTTTCTGTTGCATTTATTAGGATAATTAACGATCTTTTATTATCTGAAACTGTAGATTGTGCTAAAACATGAAGTAAATTGGATGTAATTTGATCAATTCCCAGTCCTTTACCTAAAATTAATAAACCATCGTGTTCTACCAGATCTATCACTATATTCTCTTGAAATTTTAAAAGAAGGGATAGATTAATTTCTAGCATATCTTTATTCAATTCAGAATTTGACATATTTCCCTGATTAAATGATATAATGTTTAAAGAAAATAAACATGCCAAATAAATATGTATTACACAAATTCTGAAAGATATATCTGTAATGATGGCTATACGACATATTTAATGTCGCAGAAGGAAACTGTGGCCGAAGTCAGTCAAAAAATTTAATTTTTAAATTTTAAATTTTCAGATTCTCATTTTTTTTCTCTCTTTTAACCGCATTTTACATGTTATATAGGAAATATTATGTTAACAAAGGCAGAGACTAAACAATAGATAGATATATTACATAGCTATTCATCACTACTATGATTTTTTCTGTTTTGTTAATATTTAAATTTATTTCAGTTGAATTACTTTTAAAACTTAAACAAAAATGAGTGCTAAAATTACAGATAAAATTGCATCTTTAGAAAAAGATGAACCGTTCTTTTCATTGGAGTTCTTCCCTCCAAAGACAGATAGCGGTATGAGAAATTTATATGCTAGATTAGGAAGAATGTCACTCTTAGGTCCATTATTTGTTACTGTAACATGGGGTGCTGGTGGTACTACAGCTGAGAAAACAACAGATTTAGCAGTTACTTGTCAACAAGATTTAGGACTAACAACATGTATGCATTTAACTTGTACAAATACTCCAAAATCTGTCATTGATGATGCATTAGCAAAAGCAAAGGAATCTGGTATTAGAAATATTCTTGCATTAAGAGGTGATCCTTCAAGAGATAGTAGTATTTCTCATGGAATAGGTGTATTTAAATATGCTGTCGATTTAGTGCGTTATATTAGAGAACAATATGGTGATTATTTTTGTATTGGTGTTGCAGGTTATCCTGAAGGTCATGCAGATGGTTCATTTGAAGAATTACAACAAGATCCAAAAAAAGATTTACCTTATTTAATTGAAAAAATTAAAGCCGGTGCTGATTTTATTATAACCCAACTGTTTTTCGATGTTGAAAAATTTTTAGAATATGAAAAATTAGTCAGATCACAATCTGAACTTAAGGATGTAACAATTATTCCTGGTTTATTACCAATTAATGGTTACAATATTTTTCAAAGAGCCTCCAAATTATCTCATGCATCAATTCCAAAAAAAATATTAGATGAATTCCCACCAGAAATTCAAAATGATGATGATACAGTTAAAGAAATAGGTGTTGATGTTTTAGTAAAAATAATTGATCAAATTTATGAAAAAGCAGATAGTGTTAAGGGTATCCATTTTTATACACTTAATTTAGAAAAATCTATTGCACATATTGTTAATAAATCTAAATATTTATCAAAAATTGTTGCTAAAAAAGAACTTGAATTAGAAGACGAAAGTTCATCAAGTGATGAAGAAATTGATGAATCTATTACAACTGCTAAAAGAGCAGCATACACAAGTAGATTTAATACAACTAATAAAGTTATTAGTGATGTTAAAGCGATTCATAATGTTAAAATGAATCATTCATCATCATCTCAATTACAAAAATTAATTTCAATTAGTGCTGGTCGTGGTGTTTTAGGTAAAGATGCAACATGGGATGATTTTCCAAATGGTAGATTTGGTGATTCAAGATCTCCAGCTTATGGTGAAATTGATGGTTATGGACCTTCGTTAAAAGTTTCATCAACAAGAGCTTATGAACTTTGGGGATATCCAAAGACCAAAAAAGATATTTCTAAATTATTTATAAATTATTTGTTAAAGAAACTTGATTGCTTACCATGGTCTGAATTAGGTTTAAGTGCCGAAACTTCATTAATTCAAGAAGAATTAATCAATTTAAATGAAAAAAATTATTTTACAGTTGCATCACAACCTGCTGTAAATTGTACATCAAGTAAGGATAAAATTTTAGGTTGGGGTCCATCAAATGGTTTTATTTATCAAAAAGCTTTTGTTGAAATGTTTGTATCAAAAAAGGATTGGAACGAGAAATTATTACCTAAATTAAATGCTTGTGGAAATTTAGTTAGTTATTATTATTCTGATAGCAATGATACATTTGAAACAAATTTACCACCAAATGCCTCAAATTGTGTAACCTGGGGTGTCTTCCCAAATAGAGAAATTGTCCAAACTACAATTATTGAAGAAGAATCATTTAAAGCTTGGACCCAAGAAGCATTTGAAATTTGGAAGGAATGGAAATTATTATATCCAAAAGGAAGTGATTCTGAGAAGTTAATGAATGTTTTCTTGAATGATTATTATCTTGTTACAGTTCTTCATCATGATTATCCTAATGAATCTGCTTTATGGGATTTGTTATTAGAGGATTAATTAATATTTACTAGTTGATAAGTTTAGATAGCATTTTACTTTATATTAAATTATGTATATAATAATATAATTCACAAAAAAAATAGTTTTCACCATTAGATCTGCGATTCTTCTTTCAATTCTTCTTTCAATTCTTTTAATTTTCTTTCGTATACACCATATCTTAATTTATCAAGATAACCACCCAAGAATTTAATATTTTCGTTCTTTAAATGAAGTGCGTTAAACATAATCTTTGTACCAGAATAAACTATTATCTTGGATCCTAATTTAACTGGGAAAAAACTTTCATTCCGACTTGGAAAATCTAAAATTTCACTTTCATATGCATAACACACATTACCAAAGCAATCTTGTAAAGTAAATCTAAAGGGTCCATTATTCGAAATGTTTAAACTACTAATGAAGCTATTATCCCTTTTATTGTTATTATCAAGATTACTGTTTTCATCTTCTGAATCAACATCATTAATTACTCGCCTTGGTAATGTATTTAACTTGTTAGCTCGTTGTTTATCTTGATAACTTTCATTTGCATCAACTAAAAATTGTAAATTTTCTATCGTTGATAATACTGATTTAGTTGTATCCCTTAAATCTACAATTTGAAAAATTGTAGTCTCATTTAATTTATCAATTGGAATTGGTTCAGCTAAACAATTTTTAAATGGTTTCATATATTCTTTAAGACTTTCCTGTGCATTAGTAAATTGTAATGATGATTTTTCTTCAAAAATATCTTGTAACAAAAAATTTGTTTTTTTCATAAATTGATTGATTAATAATGTTTTATGACTGAATTGACGGTAACGATATAAATATTACTGACCTAGAAAGGGTTAATTATTTTAATACCCTGAGACAAAATATTGAAGAAAAACAGATTTGATTCCTTCATGATTTTAAAAAAAAAA
>JAJLVB010000039.1:0-76184 GCA_030570135.1 Pichia deserticola | reverse complement strand
TTTGAATTTTCAAAAAATATAAAAAGTTTCTTTCAAAAAAATTTTGAAAAAAAATTTTTTTACGCTCCTAATATTTTGACCAAATCAAATAGATAAATTGTTTGTAATTATTCTGCTTTTGGGATTATTATTCATAACAAACACTCAAGAGATTCATTATTTAAGACATATTTAATTTAAAGTTATATCTATTAAACAACAAGGGCTTTTTTTCACCAATTTTAGCTTACGTAAATAACAGAGCGATTGAAAATTTTAATAATGGTCCCTTGGCCCAGTTGGTTAAGGCGTGGTGCTAATAACGCCAAGATCAGCAGTTCGATCCTGCTAGGGACCATCCCAGTTTTACTGGGCGTGTGGCGTAGTTGGTAGCGCGCTCGCCTTGCAAGCGAGAGGTCATCGGTTCGACTCCGGTCTCGTCCAATTAACTTTTTTTTACTTTATTTTTTTTTTCTTTTTTGTGTATCCTTTTTTTATTTCTTTTTGACTCATACTTAAAAAAAAAAAATATGTGAAAAAAAAATAACGAATTCTTTCCATTTCAACGTGACGACGGCCCTGCACCGGATGGTCAAAAATTTTCATAATTTTGATGACATGCGAAAAGACCATGTATTAATTTTGTATTACTGAAAAATTAATTGTGCAATTAACTTATAGAGTTGTTGAACTGAAAGTTATCATGAATTTTGTTAACTATGTATATTATTTTCTTTTCCTATTCTTTTTCTTTCTGTTTATATAACATCATTTTCTACTTTCTTTAAAACAATATATATAAAGATGTTGTCTAAGTCTGTAGGATTAAGACAATGTAACCACTTAAGTGGTTCTTTGACTCAATTCAAGAGTTATTCATCCTCTACAGCTGCAATGGCATATAAAAATTTACATAGAAATAAGAAAAGACCACAATTACCAACTTTTGAAAATCCAATTTTATCAGTTGATTCTGCAGTTAGTTCAATTATTTATGAAACTCCAATTGTTTCAAAAGTTCCAAAAACTCAACACGTTTTAAATTGTTTAGTTCAAAATGAACCTGGTGTTTTAGCTTTGGTATCAGGTACTCTTGCAGCAAGAGGTTTTAATATCGATTCACTGGTTGTTTGTAATACTGAAGTTAAAGATTTATCCCGTATGACTATTGTACTTGGAGGTCAAGATGGTGTTATAGAACAAGCTAGAAAACAAATTGAAGATTTAGTACCTGTTTATGCAGTTTTAGATTATTCACAATCTCAAATTATTAAAAGAGAATTATTACTTGCAAGAGTTTCTCTTTTAGGTCCTGAATATTTCCAAGAATTAGTTGCTCATCATAATGATGCAGATGCTTCAATTTCCAAAAGATTAAGATCAGAAGCTTACCACCCATCAAATTTACCACCTTCTCAAGCTTTAAGACAAAAATACGAACATCTAGATGCAATTAGTAAATTAACTCGTGAATTTGGTGGTAAAGTTGTTGATGTTAGTGATAGAAATTGTATTGTTGAATTAGCTGCTAAACCATCAAGAATTAGTGCATTTATTGCCCTTATTCAACCTTTCGGTATTTTAGAATTAGCAAGATCTGGTATGATGGCATTACCAAGAACTCCTATCGAAGGTGTTGATGATGGCACTGATCCAACAAAGGATGCTGCTGATGTTGTTGATGTTTCTCAATTACCACCAGGTTGATCTCTTTACTTATTTATCTTTATTTCGTTTATAAAAATAGTTAATTCTTAACATATATATATATATTTTTTTTTCGTATACTTCATTTATAAACACCTTTATAATAAAAAGAAAAAGAAAAAGAAAAAGAAAAAGAAAAAGAAAATTCAAATTTAATAAACTCCCAAAATTAAATAAAACTCAAAATAAAAACTAAATAACCATAAATTGTACGTAATAATTAAATTCCAATTAGTAAATTTCAAGATCCATTGGAATACTAATACTACTGACAGGAATAAATCCATTGAAAACATAAACTTTGACCTTAGCATCACCTCTAAGTCTCAGCTTTGTACCTGAATCCAATAATATTTTCTTCAAAATTTCTCTAACTCCTTTAGCATTAGGCCACAAAGTTACAAATAAATCCATATCTGTGGTTCTTCCATCAACAATTTTAACATAAAATGGTTTGATTTCAACTTTACCTAAATTTAAATCATCCCCTTTTGTTGAATCAAAAACTATCAGATCTAATTCATCAATTTTTAAATTCAGTTCTCTGATAACAAAACCTCCTTTTTTAAAATAGTTTCTAATCCAAAAATCTTCTATGTTTGTATAATTATTTGTATTAGTTCCACTAATTTGCAGATCTATTCCACCAGTGTCACCTAAACCCAACAGTTTAACATTATCTGTATCAAATCGTGTACCTTCTGCAATACCAACCCCAAGATTTGGTTCAACTTTAATAAAAAAAATACTTATTAAACTGAAGATTATCAAACTTATCAAGGCAATTGGTATATAAACATGAAGTCTATATCTAATTATTGATTTTCTTAAATTATTCCACCTCTGCTTAATCTTGCTATTATTACTACCAAAATTACCTAATAATGGTGCTGATTCTGAATTTGTAAAATTCATATTGTTTACTTTAGTATTTTACTAATTATATAGAAAAATAAGTCAAAGATGAAAAGGAGAACAGACATCAAATTGCAAGTAAAATAGGGTAATGCAGAATTCAAGTCCCTATAATTTTCTAATTTCCTATCCTTCCTATACAAATGTTTTTTTCCTCTACTATTTATGAAATTGCTCGGAGCATGTTTTTTTCATCAGTTTTTTTTTTTTTTTTTTTCAGAATTTTTTATTTTTTTTTTTAATTTATTTTTTGTTGTAATTTTATTGATACCACTAATTTAAATATTTAGAAGATTATATATACAGATAACTCAAACTGTAATTTTAAAATGCTTTATATGATAGGTTTAGGTCTTGCTCACGAATCAGATATAACTGTTCGTGGACTTGCAGTTGTTAAGAAATGTAAGCGTGTATATCTTGAAGCATATACATCTATTTTAATGTCTGCAGATAAATCAACATTAGAAGAATTTTACGGACGTGAAGTCATATTAGCTGATCGTGAAATGGTTGAATCAGAAAGTGATAAAATTTTAGAAAATGCACAAGTTGATGATGTTGCATTTTTGGTTGTTGGTGACGTTTTTGGTGCAACAACTCATACAGATTTGGTAATTCGTGCTAGAGAACTAAATATACCAGTTGAAAGTATTCATAATGCAAGTATTATGAATGCAGTTGGTGCATGTGGATTACAATTATATAATTTTGGTCAAGCAGTTTCAATTGTTTTCTTTACAGAAGACTGGAGACCTGATTCATTTTATAATAAAATTATGGAAAATAGAAGAATTGGTTTACATACTCTTTTATTATTAGATATTAAGGTTAAAGAACCAAATATTAAAGAAATGATGCGTGGTAGAATAGTGTACGACCCTCCAAGGTATATGTCTGTTTCAACTTGTTGTGAACAACTTTTAGAAATCGAAGAGAAAAGAAAAGAAGAAGCTTATACTCCAAATACACCATGTATTGCAGTTTCAAGACTTGGATCTCCAAATCAAGCCTTTAAAGCAGCCACTTTAAAAGAATTAGCAAATTATGATGCAGGTGAACCATTACATTCTGTTGTTATGCTTGGTAGACAAGTTCACGACTTGGAATTAAGTTACTTATTAGCATTTGCTGATAACGAAGAAGCTTACAGAAAAGCAGTTATTGCTGATCAAGAATATTTTAAACCACCACCACCACCTCCAGCGCCGGAGGAAATCATCTCAGACGAAGAGTAAAAAATTAAAGTGTGATAATTATCAAACAGAACAATTTTTTCTGATATATACAACTTATTTATCATTATATAACAAACAGAAGATAATATATAACAATAGCAATAATATATTAGAAGCTATATACAACACCTACCGAATAACTAAAATGGAAATAAAAGAAAAATTAAATATTTACGAAACTTTAAATTATTCAATATCTAATAATGGCTTTAATTTTTTGATTAATATCCAATCTTCCCTCGGCACAGTACTTCTGAATGCTGGATCTTTCAATGTATCAATAGATTTTCTTGAAATTAAGGAATATAGACCATCTTTTTCATCAACATGTCTACCCCAAGTAGGTTGTTGACCTGAAGGTGGATCCAAACGCATAGCAACACCAGCATTAGTTTGTCCTTTTCTAACAGAAGCTTTAGATTCGTGATTAACTTCCAGTGATGCAACAGTACCTAATAACATTGGTGTCTTCTTACCAGTAACTGGATCCGGCTTAACAGCACAAATAGGAGTACCATGTTTAACCATACCTTCAACAACATCAACACCAATAATCATAGGGTTTCTCTTATTGATAATTTGAATAGTTTTCAAAACACATGGGAAAATAGCAGATCCTTCATTTGCTTTTCTCTTTTCTTCTAATAATTTTTCTTGATAAGCAGTAAATTCGTCAAATAAATGATAAATAATGTCAGCATTGAAAATTTTAACACCTTGTTCAGCAGCGTATTGCTCAGCTTCCTTATCGACCTTAACATCAAAACATAACATAACAGCATATTCTTTTGCCTTCTCTAACATCGCAGTAGCCTTCATAACATCTCTTTTATAGACTGGACCTAACCCAATAGACATAACTGGAATCTTCATATCTTTTAAGAAATCTAATAAAGCTTCCAATGAACCTAATGTTGATGCTTGAACAACCACACCTTTACCTGTAGGATCAACTGAATCTAACAAACCAGTTAAATCTTCCATAACATCATCCATCATTTCATCTTCATCATCACCTTCATTAACGACCAATAATCTTGAACCAGCAACAGCTTTTTCTAAATCATTTGCTGCAATCTTAACACCTAATGCTGCCTTGACTTCTTTATGATGAACATATTCAGATTTGATACGTAATTCCCTAGAAGGTGGAGGGGTTAACAAAGCTCTAATATTTGTGGCAATCGGACCATTCATACCACATAAAACAATTCTATCACCTTCATGTAAAATACCATTGGATAAAATAACATCAATAGTAGTACCTAAACCTTCAACAACTTTAACTTCTAAAATAGTTGCTTCAACACCTGTTAAATATTTCAATTGCTTACTCATTCTCTTTTGAGTTAATTCTAAGAGTAACCATAATAAATCAGGTACACCTTCACCAGTAACTGCAGATGTTGGAACAATGGAAACATATTTAGCCATGTTTGGATTTTTGAAATATAATTCACTGTTTAAACCTTGCTCTGCTAATGCAACTTTAATTTGAGTGAATCTATTTTCAAATTCTGATTGAACAGACGATTTTTGATTTGCTAAAGAGTCACGGAATGAATTATTTGGAGTTGCCTCCCAACCATATAATCTATCTATTTTATTAAGAGCAACAACGAATGGAGCTTTTCTATCTCTTAATAATCTGATAGATTCCAATGTTTGTTGTTCTAAACCATGCATGATATCAATAACCAAGATAGCAATATTACATAATGAAGAACCTCTTGTTCTTAAGTTAGTGAAAGATTCGTGACCTGGTGTATCAATCATTAATAAACCGGGAACTTCATAAGAAAGTTTTTCATATTGTTCCATAACTTTTGTTTTTTGTTCAATTGCATCAATTGGGAAATATGTTGCACCAATTTGTTGGGTAATACCACCAGCTTCACCACCTTGAACATTAGTTTGTCTAATTTTATCTAATAATTTAGTCTTACCAGTATCAACATGACCTAAAATACAACAAATTGGAGAACGTAATTCTTTACCTTCTTTGTTGATACTTGTTGTAGCAGGTAATAAAGATTTTGCAGGGGAATTTGTGATAACGGATTCCTTCTTTTCTTCAATTTTAACAATTTGTTCTGATGGTCTAGAATTAACGTCATTTTCATCACTATTATCATAATCTTTTGCAACAAATTCTTCTTCTTCTCTTTCTTCTCTTTCTTCCTCATCTTCAATATCATCATCATCTAATGCCATTTGTTCCCAGTCATCAACTAAAGCTTCTTCATCATCATCATTACCTTCATTAGCATTTGATTCTGATGATGACTTTTCAGAAGTTGATGCAACTTTTTCGACATGAGCTGATTTACTTTTCTTTTTATATCTGGAAGCACTGGCTTTTGGTTTTGATGTTTTATCACCAGATAAACCAGCAACAACAATATTACCAGACTGTAATAATGCAGCTCTTCTCTTTTCTTGCAGAGCTTTTTCTTGTTTTTGCTTTTTAGTCATATACTTACCTTCTTTCTTAAGTTGTTCAATTCTGGCTTTCTCTTTTTCTTTCTTTAATTTCTTTGCATCTTCTTTAGCCTTTTCTTCTTCAATTTTTCTTTGTTCTTCTTCTTTTTCTAAACGTTTTTCTTCTTCTTCTAAACGTTTTGCTTCTTCTTCAGCTTGTTTTTTCAATTCTAATTGTCTCTTTAAAGCTGCAATACCTGCTGGAACTTTTTTACCCTTCTTTGCCTTTGGAGTTTCTTTTGTAGCTTCGTTTGAAGTTTCATTTTCTTCTTTTTTAGATGGTTCTTCAGTACCAATAGATTCAGGAGTTGGAGTTGGAGTTGATTCAGGAGTATTATTATTTGAAGTTTTAGAAGCACCCTTTCTTTCAGCTAATTGCTTCTTTCTTTGCTTTTCTCTTTCTTTCTTCTCTCTTTCCTTTTCTTTTTTAGTTTTAATAATAGGACCTTTTTGTTGCTGAGCTGCAGCTTGTTTTGCCTTTTCCTCTTCAGCAGCTTTAACTTTTTTATCTTTCTTATTTTTTGCCTTTTTCAAATTTGATAAAAAATCGCCACCAAATTCGTCTTCAGCACTAGCAATAGTTGGACCTGAAGATTCAGCTTCTGTTACACCTTCTTCATTATCTGGTGTTTCACCTAATTCTTGAGTTGGTGCAACATCATCTTCGAATTCTTCGTCCCAGTAATCGTTCTTATTGTTCTTCTTTCCCTTTTTAGCCATGATGGGATCTAATATGCATACCCTTTAACACTAGTAAGTTGAGAAGGAATAGTTATGATAACTTAAATATATATGAAAAACAGTTCAGAAAAAATTTCATCTGAAAACCATTTGTGAGCTCTTCTGAGTCCGTTACGAAAATGGACCTGTTTTTTTTTACGCTTTGGAAAAAGGTTGAAAATTTTTCATCGTCAGCAAATGAATAATTTTGTACTATTTTTTTTTTTATAACATTGGCAGCTTACGCGGTGGTTGCTGATGGATGGTCTCCACATATAAAAGGGTAATTGATTCCTCTCCTTTCAAGAACACAGGTATCATACATATTCTTTTTTGTAATTTTAATGTCAGAAATCTTTTGATTCTCTTCCTTTCCTATTCAAACACACCACAAATGGTACTCTCTAGATGGTTTATGATATATGTTCTATGACGTTGTATCATATTTGACCGTTTTTAATGAGACCGCCTGATGGAAGAATAACATGGTCTTACAAACCTTCCCCAGTTTGAATCTTATGCTTGTATTTTTAACCTGCATTGGATATATGAGTGGGAAAACATTATTATTTTAATTCTAATTATTTATTTTATATTTATATTTATATAAATAAATTACAAAAAGATTTTTGTTAAATAAATTTATAATCTACCAAGGGCATTTAAGACTAATTTTTTGTAATCATCAACTGCCTTTAACAAACTTTTAGCTGTAACAAATTCGTTATCACCATGTGCAACAAGAATTGAACCTGGACCATATAAATATCTTTTAAAACCTTTATGGTCTAATTTTGGAATATCAGTTGCATATGATGCAATAATCGTATCGAAACCTTCAACATCATAATCTAAAGAAACTGGATCATCTTGAACTTCAACATTGAAAATAATTTCTTTAGCGGAAGGTCTATATTTATCAACAATTCTTTTAACGATTGGATGAATTTCATCAGCATCAACTGCAATTCTCATTATAACTGAACATGTTGCATATGGTGAAATAACATTACCAGCAGTACCACCATGCATTAAACCGATATTAATAGTTGTTGAATTTAATAATTCTGATGTTGGCCATTGGTAATTTTCTAATTCATGCATAATTTCAATTAAAATTTTATCTGCATCAATACCACGCTCTGGATAACCTGAATGACTTGCAAGACCAATAACTTCAATATTTGACATATAAATACCTTTATGACCAATTGCAAGAGAATTATCTGTTGGTTCACCAAAAATAACAGCATCCCAATTGATATTGTCCTTATTAAAATATTTATTAGCATTTCTCATACCTTTACCTCCAACTTCTTCACCGAAGACAAATAATAAACTTAAATCATCAACTGTAACAATACCATCTTCTAATAATTCTTTTGCTGCAATTATTTGTGCCGCAACTGATCCCTTTGCATCACATGAACCACGTCCATAAATTTCAACATCACCATCATCTAATTCATTTAAAGAATAATTAATATAAGGTGGTACAGTATCAATATGTGAAGTAAGTAAAACTTTTGTATTACCACTTTCACTACCATATGCATAAATATTTTTACCAGTTTCATCAATTGCTAATTCAAGACCTAAACCTAAACCTCTTAAATAAGATTGAAGGTAATTTGAAACTGCATGTTCATTATCACTAATTGATTCAATATTAACAATATCTGAATGAAGTTTAAATAATGCTGGATTTTTTTTAAAAATTGAAGGAAATTTAGATTCTTCAAATGAATCATTCATAATTTCATCCTTTTCATTATTTGAGATTTCAATATCAAGATTTAATTGTTCAATTGCATTTGAGATAACATCTGGAATTAAACCCGAACCAAAATTAGTATTTGGAACTGGAGCTGGAGCTGGAGCTGCATTTGCAATTAATGCAAATGTAATAATATTAAGTATTGAGAATGATAACATATTTCTTGTTAGATATATCTGAGTACTGATAAAACAAGATAATCAAAACTGAAATGGAAAAATATGAAAAGAAAGTAAAGAATGAAATGTATTCAAAGCTCTCTCGGGGGAGAAGAATAGCCACTATTTAAACAATCTCCAGATAAAAAAAAAAGTATTTTAATGGATTAAGAGAATCAATCATCGAAAGCAGCGGTCATTATGCCGGATATGGTAATTCCGCACATTATCGGAGATATAAAAAAGTGGCATTTCTTGATTTACAATTGCTAAATGGAAATGGCTTGAATCAATCAACAAGTATATGATAAAACGTATTCAAATGTGGAAAATAAAATAAAATAAATTATACACTAAAATACATAGTATTATTTAGACTATATTATCACGAGTTTAATTGGAAAAACAGACAGATTTATTTCTGTTATATATTCTGCACCTTTCTAAATTATAATTAGATTATCAATCAATTATTTACCCTTTTTCGATGTCATCTTAACGCCATCAAACTTTGTCGTTCGAAATATATCGCTCTTTTTATTATTATTATTATTATTATTATTATTATTATTATTATTATTATTATTATTATTATTATTATTATTATTATTATTGATACTATCACTTTCACGGCGTCCACGATATTGTTGTACACGTTCATAATTATTCATATTATAACTATCGTTTGTAATTGTTGGGAAATTCTCTGCTTTTGATGAAATCTCGTTATTGTGAGTAACTCCTTCATCAACCATTTCATCTTCAGTTGTTTCATCATCAGTTTCATCGGTATCATCATGATTATGTGAATGTAAATGCGATTCTGAATGAGAATGAGAATGTATATGTGGGTGTGAATGTTGATGTGAATATTTATTATCATTAGTATTTTTATTATTAAGATCATTATTATTATAATTTAATGATTGATAATTCAAATTTCCATTGATATTATTATTAAAATTAAAACCCCTATCATTATTAAAATTAACATTACTCATACCTAAACCACGATTTTCAAAATTTGGTGGACTTGGTAATATATAACGTTTATCATTAGATTTATCAAATGTTATTATATTGCTATCACTTGAACTTGCCATTATCCCTGGAGCTGATAATGGAGTTTGAATTGTTGCTGGTAAAGGTGGTAATCTTTTATTTGATATACCACTAAGTGAAGGTAATCTACTATGATTTGATCTAGTTGGAGATCCACTTATACTTGAATGCCTTGGTGGTGAAGGTGATAAAGAAGCAGATCCATTATATTTTAAAGGTGAAGATAGTGAAATTAAAGACATAATTGCATCTTGTTCAAGTGAATCTGAATTTTTAGTTGTTAATGACAATTTACTTTTATCTTTTTTATTTTGCTTCTCAATTAATATATCTTTTTTTATTGGAGAATTTTGTAAACCATGTAAATTTGAATTATTTGAAGTTGTGTTTGACATTGGATAAGGTAAAAATTCTGAATTTGAAGATAATTCTGGTGAAGTTTTCGAATTTCGTTTTGCAATATCATCTAAACGTATACTTGATACAAATGAAGATCTTCTACCTTTTTTTGGTGAATTATTAATAAATTTTCCAGGACTATTTAATAAAATATTTGAAATATTATTTTCATTATTTATATTTGATTTATTTGGTAAATTATCTGTACGTAAATTCCAAAAATCTTCTAAATTTTTATTATTATTAAGTTGTGCTGAAATTTGAGGATTACTTGCTATTTCTTCTAATGAATGTTCTAATTCTCCAATTGATTTATTTGACCAACCATGTTGAACTTTAATATTTGCATAATTTAAACGAGTTCTTAAATTTTCTGATATTTTCCTAATTTCTTTATAATTTCTTCTTGGAGATTTTAATAAATGTTCATTATCATATTCTTTATGAATTTGTTCTGGTGATTTTGTACTATTTGTTATACCAAATAATTCCATTGAACGCCTTTTTAATTTATTATCATCAGTTGAACGTGCAGGTGATTTTAATAAAGTATAAAAATCTGTATTTTTATTATTATTATTATTATTATTATTATTATTATTATTATTATTATTATTATTATTATTATTATTATTACGTTGTTTTTGAGGGGATGAGCTAGAATTTGGATTTGAATTTAAATGTAAAGGCGTATTAGAATGTGGTGGCGATAATAAAGGTGTATCTTCTAAATCATTTATATGACGTGGTATACGTTCAGGAGTTTCAGGTAAAATAACGGCTGAAGGAGACGAGAATGAAGAAAATTTTGGCAATGAAGGAGTTTTTGGTTCTTTTAAACTTGAAGCTGTCATAATTGAATGAGTTGATGTAGTTGAGTTACTTAAATTATTAGATGTAAGCAAAATTGAATTTTCTTTTAAAAGATTATTAGTTGAAGTAGAATCAGATGCAATATTTGATGTTATTTCTTCTTTAGAGTTAATATCGGATGGCTTTTGTTGTTGTTGCTCCTGCTGCTGCTGTTGTTCTTGTTTAGATATAGGAGAATTTGTAATGTGAGACATGACCTCCCCCTTAAAGGCGCTTTATGATTATATTGATTATATATTAAAGATAAATGAGATATCTGTCTAGATATACCAAAGATACATGAATATATATATATATATATATATATATATAGATAGATATGTAAAATCAAAGAAACAGAGACGGCATCATACAAAATACAATAGAGTAGCTTAGAAACAACGTATAAAAGAATTAAATCTATAAATAATCGACTATACAGGACAAAAGAGAAACTCACAGAGACAAAAAAGAAAAAGAGAAACAAAAACAGACCAAACAGGCAATTACGGAAGCGAACAAAGCTCTATTTTTAATTATTTAATTAAAAAGTATACTGACTGACTTACTGTGTGTGTGTGTGTGTGTGTCCTGACTGCAAGAAACGCGAAGTGGCAAAACAGAAGCTTTTCAGCTCGAAAAGTGAAGGGGGAAGGAATATTATTGAAATCAACACAGTAAATTGTAAATTAATTAAACAAATGGGGAAATTACGGATTTGGTGTCTGTTTATTGCTCATACACTTTTATTACACCTTTAAGCATCACTTACATATCATATGAACCTGAACACCTCTTTTAAAAATTATAGGAAACGTTCTCTTTCAGAAAATTCATCTCAAAATAAAAGAATTCATGTGAATAATAATCAAATACCATTAATTCAAACGCCAAAGGCTCAGCAAAATAAAGTTTCCTCAAATAATAATACTAAATTATTCAACGTCTTAGTTAGAAAATTTACAACTAAGAAGAATAAAACTTGGGAAGCAGATGCTATATTAACATTAAATTTATCAACTAATTCAGCTATAATTAAAAATGATGATAATATAGTTATTGGTAAATTAAAAGATGCTGACAAATTAATTTTTAAAGGGGTTTTTAAATGTCCTGGTTCAGGTTTAGAATTTCAATTAAATGATGATATAATTTATTCTAAATCTCCAAAATTAAATTTATCAACAACTTCAAATAATTCAATTCAACAAATTAAACCAATAAAAAAATCTTTATTTATATCCAAAAACTTTAAATCGCCATTAAATAATTCTTCTTCCATATTAAATTCAAATCAAAATAATAAAACATCATCATCTTTATCCAATGAATCATTATCTAATAAATGCTCTTATAAATATTCAGATTCTAAATCATCAACAAAAAATTCATTATTAAAATCTAAGAAGAAAACTAATAATGAAGATGATCCATTATATGATATTACAAATATAAAAGATCCTTTATTTATGCCAGATTTACCTAGAAGTATTGATGAATCTGAAAAACCAAGAAAAATTGTAATAGATCCCTCAATTTCTGTTAAATTAAGACCTCATCAACGTGATGGTGTTAAATTTTTATATTCTTGTCTTATGGGTTTAAAATCTAATGATATACGTGGTGCAATTTTAGCTGATGAAATGGGTTTAGGTAAAACTTTACAAACAATTACTCTTATTTGGACACTTTTAAGACAATCTCCAATTATAAATTCAAAACCAGTTATAAATAAAGTTTTAATTTGTTGTCCTGTTTCATTAGTTAATAATTGGAAAAATGAATTTTCAAAATGGTTAGGTTTGAATAGATTAAATGTTTTAACAATTAATAATAATAAATATCAAAATGAAAAACAAGATATTGAACTTTTCGAAAAACATAATGTTTATCAAGTTATGATTATAGGTTATGAAAAAATGCAATCTTTATCTGATTATTTATTAAATGTTAAATTTGATTTATTGGTTTGTGATGAAGGTCATAGACTTAAAAATAGTGGTAATAAAACAATGAAAACTTTAGAAAGTTTTAATATTAGACGTAAAATTTTATTATCAGGTACTCCAATTCAAAATGATTTAATAGAATTTTTTACAATGGCAAATTTTACAAATCCTGGTATTTTTGGTGATTTAAAATCATTTCAAAAAAATTTTATGAAACCAATTTTAGATTCAAGAGATTCAAATTGTACAAATTTAAATTTAATTGAAAAGGGTAGAGAAAAATCAAAAGAATTAGTTGAAATTACAAATTCTTTTATTTTAAGAAGAACTAATATTGAATTAACTAAATATTTACCGAAAAGATCTGATTATATTATTTTAGTACCACCAACATCTCTTCAATTACAATTATTTAATGCAATATTAGAAAGTAAAAAATTTAAAAAATTAATAGATTCAAATGATTCCTCATCTTCAAATAATTCTTTTAATTTAATTACAACTTTTAGAAAACTTTGTAATTCTCCTTCTTTATTAAAAGATGATGATTATTTTCTTGATATCTGTGAAAAAAAATCTCAATCTCCTGAAGATATTAACTTTCGTCAACAATTATCTAAAAAAGTTAAAAGTGGTAAATTAATTGCTTTAATTAAATTATTAGGTGTTTTGCATTCAAATAACAATGAAAAAGTAATTATTGTCTCTAATTTTACTTCATCATTAGATATAATTGAATCTTTATTTAAATCTCTTGATTTATCATTTTTAAGATTAGATGGCTCAACACCTTCAAATCAAAGAAGTAAATTAGTTGATAAATTCAATAAATCACCCGTTGATAAGGTTTTCGCATTATTATTAAGTGCAAAAGCAGGAGGTACTGGTTTAAATTTAATTGGTGCATCAAGAATAATATTATATGATAATGATTGGAATCCAGCAATTGATTTACAAGCTATTGCAAGAATTCACAGAGATGGTCAAAAGAAACCCGTTAAAACCTATAGATTATTAACAAGTGGATGTATAGATGAGAAAATATTTCAAAGGCAACTTGTTAAACAAGATTTAAGTGACAGATTTGTAGATCAAAAAGGTGGTGAAAAAGAACTATTTGATAGATCAGAAATAAAAGATATTTTTAATGTTCAACCTGAAAAAATTCAAAATTTGGAATATTGTAATACTCATGAAATGATGATGTGTTATTGTAAAGGTAATGGCTGTATAATGATTAATGGTAAATATTATGATGATGATAATAATAATAATTCTTCAGATGAAGAAACCAATAATAATAATAATGATAATAATAATAATAATAATAATGGTGATGAATCAGAGAAGGGTGAGAACGAAAAAGAATCCCAAAGAAGAAAAGAGATTATGAATTTCATGTCTGCATTATCTTATTCACAAAAATACCCAGATCAAATTGAAAACTCTGATTTAATTAACAATAAAAGAAAAAAAATAAGACGTTGTATGAAAGGATATAGACACATCAATCCTATCAATTCAGATAACATCAATTTTGAAACTGATGATGATGTACTAAATGTTATTTTAAATGGTCAAAATAGGGATAATCCCATAATTACCTATGTTTTTGGAAAGTATTAGCTTAGAGTCTTTTATAAAATGTTATTTTAGGAAATAGCATTAAAATTGTAACATACAAAATAGAAATATTTATAGAAAAGTTTAATTATTTAGATACATCCCCATTCCATACTTGAACCACATTATCGTAAAAACTACAACTAACAATTTTATCATCAATCCAATCACCACCATATGTTATACTTGAGTGTTCCCCTTTATAAAAACTAACAACTTCCAAATTTTGTGCAGTATCTTTATCATAGGAAACAATTCTACCACCATCATACATATTGCAGGTTAAAACCCTATAATCATTGGTATGAGGGGAAGGAATCAATCTCCAAACACCACCACCTAAATTGTGTCTTTCCCTAACCATTGGAGGTATATTATTCAACAAACTTCCATCAGTACTTTTCAATCCAGCACGTAAATCTAGGGCACATAATTGATCATCATAACCACCAGTCCAAATAATAAATGGATCAACGACATTTTCACACCAATTTTTTCTACCAGTCAAAATTGATACAATACCAGCATCATGAACTCTAGTCGTTTCCATAATTGGCATAGGTTCTCTAATATCATGAGCTATAAGTTTTGCATCATCACCTCCACTAAATATGACATTATTAAGTGATTCGAAATGCCCCCAATCTGCATACCATGCCTCTAATGAATGTTCAGTACCCATTAATACAACGGATTCATCTTTGTTTGAACTGGCCAAATTTGCATAATCGTAATATCCAACTATACCTGTAGTTGTTGTAAATGAAAGAAAATTATTTCTTGGATGATAATTTATAGATGTGATTAGTGTTTCATCTGAACTTGAACTAGGTTCAGGAAACATTTGTATATCAGAAATTTTATTTATAATTGTACCATCTGATTTATCTATTTTCCAAAATGTTACATTACCAGTGGAATGAGCTGTTGAAACTAATAATGAAGAGTCTGTAGAGGATATTGATTTTGGATCAATTTTAATATCTAAAACGGCTCCATGCGTTTCTATAGAATTCAATTTTTTTCCAATTATTGGTAAATTATCAATATCTATTTCATTACTGTCAGGACAATCTAATGCAAAGAAATTAGACGATGTTTTATCAAGTTTCCAAATTTCTATCGTTCCTTTTCTATCATTACCTTGAATTAGTGTATACGTACCAAAATATACAATCGATGGATCCAGTGGATTAATTCGAAGACAACAAGGTGGAGCTTCTGTTTTAAAAAATGCCTCCCTTCTTAAGTTATGAGTCATCTTTATTTTTTACTTGTTATGAAGCCAACGTAAAAAAAAGATAATACAGGTTAAGATGACTAAATCGGACATAGCAAAACGATGAAAAAAAAAAAGAGAGGACAAAAAAAATATATAAAAAAAATCCAGTCAATATCATTTTCATCCATTCACTGCAAGGTTCCATTTTCCTTTCAACTATTTTAGATTTATCTAAATATTGGTTGTTATATATAGATGAATATTAAATATACAATGATAGAAGAGATTCCGTATACAAAAAGATATATTTACAACTTGGATTCTACCGTATTAGAATCATTGAAAACATTATATTTTGATTCACAGACATTTGAACCAAAATCCAGAGAAGAATTTTTACAACGTCGGAAAGATGAGATATTAGAAGAAGAAAGCAAAATAAACTCAGAGAATCCTAAATTTGTGAAACCAATTATAATACAACCCAAAGCACGTAGTATTAATGATATAACAAGTACTTTATCTAAACTTAAAATTTCAAAATCTGAAAATAGTGATCTGAACAATGATATTATTAGTAAAGACGGTATGCAAGAAGATTTATCATCAGAAGGAGAAGTATCTGAATCTGATAACTCATCAGATGAAGAGACTGAAAATAATAAATTACCAACTATTAATGAAAATCATGTTAATAGTGATGATTATGAATCTACAATTAGTTTTATGACAACAAAATCACCATTAATTTTATTCAGTTCTCCACTTTTGTCCACAAAATCAACAGGGAAATGTTTTGGAGTTTATAAAGCTACATTAAATGCAATTGATTCACCAAATTTTGATCCTTTGAAAATTTTAAATTCAATTACTTATACATTGAAAAATCCAATGCCAAAAGATCCTATAGAATCGGGTATATCTGCAATTTTTATGTTATCATCAGGTCATTTTGCTGGTGCAATTATTTCACATTTACCACATTCAACAAAGGGTAATAAAGGTACACAAACAGAATTACAATTACAATCAGTTAGATTACTTGCACATAAAACGTTTCATAGATATACAACACGTCGAAAACAAGGTGGATCACAAAGTGCAATGGATGATGCGAAAGGTAAAGCAAATTCTGCTGGTAGTACCCTTAGAAGATACAATGAACAAGCATTAGGTAAAGATATTGAAAGTTTAATGGAGGAATGGAAACCATTAATTGAGCAATGTAGTTCAATATTTATTAGAGGATCAGGAAAAGGTGGTAAAAATGCTAGAGGTACAGGTTTAATTGTTAGAGATCCAAAAGATCCTAAGGCTATTATTAAAACAGGGGATAAACGTATTAAAATGTTACCATTTGCAACTAAAAGACCAACAACAACAGAATTGAAAAAAGCATGGTGTGAATTATCATATTTGAAAATTGTTGATGTACCAAATATTGAAAAAGGAGAAATTGAGAAAAGGCGTAAAAAGGATGAACTTTTGAATAAATCCAAAGAAGATAAAAAGGAAGATAATGATAATTTTGAAATTAAGACAACAAATGAAATTATTTCATTATTGAAAAAATCTAAAGCACCTGCATTAATTGCATTTATGAAGAAGAATAAAAATAAGTTTAATGTTAATTTTGAATTACAACCGAAGGAAACTTATAGATTAACACCAACTGCACTTCATTATGCAGCTAAAAAAGGATATTCTTTTATGGTTCAAACATTACTTGTTCAGCTACATGCAGATCCAACAATTGTCAATGCTATTGGTAAAACTGCATATGAAATTTCATTAGATGCTGATACTAAATATTCATTTAGGATTGCTAGAGGTATTCTTGGTGAAGAATGTGGTATATCATGGTTAGATTCCAAAATTGGTAAAAGTATGACAAAAGAAGAAGTTGAAAAGGCTAAAGCTGAAGCTAAAAGAGAAGATGAAAGAGTTGATGAAGAAAATAAGAAACAATTGATGGAGGAGCATGAATCTATTGTTAAAGCTTTTAAAACTGAAGAGAATAATAAACAATCTAAAGGTAAAAAGATTGGTGGTCCAGGAAATCATCGTGTAACTGAAGAACAACAATTAAGTGGATTAAGTGAAATGCAAAGAATGAAAATTTTACGTGAACAAAGATTTCGTGCTATTGAAGCTAGATTAAAAAAACAACAAAATAATTAATTAACTGGATATATATGTATGTGTATAATTATATAAATAATGCAAATAAATGAAATTAGTAATTAATTGAAAAATTTTATTTTCCAAGAACTTTCATAACCCATTGACTTAATTTTTCTTTATCAACATCATTTATTTCTGTGTTACTGTTACCTACACCTTTATCAATATAAGTATCAAAAGGTAAAGTTTTTTTCAATGCAACAACTGAAGGAATATTATTAACCATATATTTTGAGACCAACTCATCATTTCTACCACCAGCTAATTCTACACATACCGTACTTGTATATTCTGGTTTTTCAATATTCCGAACAATTTCCCACATATGAGTAGCCATTGAATTACTTGGTTTTTCACCTAATCGGACAAAAGTTGCGAATAAAGTACCCCTTGAAGATAAAGGTGAGCTTAATAACAGATCGAATTCTTCAGGTGAATAAATTGTTTGAAATATTCTACCTTTACTTGAGGCAACTTTTGAATCAATTGGGTAAACAATTGGCATTGTTGCTTTTCCGGGACGGGCTTTTGCATAAAGGAAAATTCCAATTGTTGCAGCTGCAAATATACCAATTCCAAGTAGTCTATTTTTATTTTGAATGGTTGAATGTTGATCTACTGTCATATTTAATTTTTTTTTAATATCCGGGAGACAAATACAAAAAAGAAAACAGAAAAAAGCAAAGAAGAAAATGTAGTTTTGATTGATATCAATACCGATAAAAGTAAAATTGTATGACATAATTTGCATTATATAATAATATGACAAAATTAGTCAGCTATAGGCGCTAACTATGTTTTCGAACGTTTTAACCAGATTTATTTTTGTTCAATTTTCATTTTATTACAAATTACATGGAAATTTAAGTTCACCGTGTCTCATGTTTTAATTTTTTTTTTGCCTTGATTCTGCAGATGATTAGTATATAGTGTTAATAATAAAGAAAAAGAGTACAACCATGAAAGAAGATATATTTGAATCTATGCCTATTATTTCACCAACGGTTTCTCATCAAGAAATTGTTGCTAATGAAATATCAACATCACAAGATGATAATAATGATAAGAATAATGATAAATTAATAAATTCAAAAGAAAATGATATAATTAATGATAATAAAGTCAAAGATTTATTATCACCATTTAATCAAATTACTAATGCTGAAGAGAAAAGACGATTATTACCAGATATACTACCAAAAGTTCAATGTATTGCAAGAGCTAGAATTCCAACTACACAAGGACCTGAAATTTTTTTACATTTATATTCTAATGATATGGATAAAAAAGAACATTTAGCTATTGTATTTGGTGAAGATATAAGGTCAAGATCATTATATAAATATAAAAAAGGAGAAACACAATCTGATCGTATGATTAGAGGTGCATATGTTGGTAAATTATATCCTGGTCGTAAAGATGCAGATTATGATAAAACATCAAATTTAAGACTTAATTTTAATAATGAAACAGGTGATTTAATAATTGATTCTAAGACAACATGGGATAAACCAACATTAGTTAGAATTCATAGTGAATGTTATACAGGTGAAACAGCTTGGAGTGCACGTTGTGATTGTGGTGAACAATTTGATGAAGCTGGTAGATTAATGGGATTACAAGGTCATGGATGTATTGTTTATTTACGTCAAGAAGGTAGAGGTATTGGATTAGGTGAAAAATTAAAAGCTTATAATTTACAAGATTTAGGTGCAGATACAGTTCAAGCAAATTTATTACTACGACACCCAGCTGATAAACGTAGTTTTGGTATGGCAACTGCAATTTTATTAGATTTAGGATTATTAGAAATTAAATTATTAACAAATAATCCTGATAAAATTATTGCAGTTGAAGGTAAAAATAGATTAGTTCGTGTAATTGAACGTGTACCAATGATACCATTAGCATGGAAAGGTGAAGAAGGTGGTGTTAAAAGTAATGAAGTTGAAGGATATTTACGTACTAAAGTTGAAAAAATGGGTCATCTTTTATCTAAACCCCTATGACATTTTATAAAAATAGACAATAATAAATATAATAATTAAATTATAAGTAAATAAAAAATTTTACAATAAATTATTATAAGATTTTAATCATCTATTTGGATTGAATTTAATTATTTTTAATATAATAATTTAATAATACTTAGTATAAAAACTTTATTTAGATAAACAAAATAAAACAAAATATTATAGAAAGAGGAAGGAAATATTTTTTTTCTTTTAATTTTCTTAATAATTTTTAAATCAAAAAAAAAAAAAAAAAAAAAAAGTTACAAAAGATAGTATAATTAGCAAAACAATAAAATTATATTAATTAAAAAATAGATTATTTTTTAAGTAATGTTTCAATATCACCAGCAATTGAAGCTGGATTTTTAATACTTGAGTATCTTTGAAAAACGACACCATTTTTATCAACTAAGAATTTTTCAAAATTCCATTTAATACCTTTAAATCCTAATAAACCTGGTTTTTCAGCTTTTAACCATTCAAATAATGGATCTGCCTTTTCACCATTAACATCAATTTTTTGCATAATTGGGAAACTAACACCATAATTTAATTTACAAAATGATGCAATTTCTTCTGCATTACCTGGTTCTTGACCTGCAAATTGATTACATGGGAATCCAATAATTTCTAAACCTTGATCATGATATTTCTTATATAAATCTTCTAAATCAGCAAATTGTTTTGTAAAACCACATTTTGATGCAGTATTAACAATAAGTACAACTTTACCTTTAAGTTCACTTAATGGGAATGGTTTACCATCGTTTGCAGTTGGTGTAAATGTGTAAAATTTAGAAGTTGACATTGCTCTGTATAATAATTTAGTATTTGTTTTAGTTATTGATATAGTAGAATTTTTAAACATATAAAAAATTATAATAAAAATAAATTTAAATTAATAATAAATATATATAAATTAAATTTAATTAAAAATAAGTTGACGATAACCACCCTTTAAATAGTGATTTGACAAAAACGTAAAAAATCTGTTCGGCTTAATTAAACAAATTTCTGCTTTTCCTTCCTTGATTAACAACAACAACAATTATAATTGTGACGACAATTAATAATGAAAAACCTGGCCAGAAAGACGGAAAAAATTTAAAATCCGAACTTTCTCTGCTTCGCCACAGCCAGCTGCTTAGAAATTAACGAGTGGTCGAGACTCGCCGTAATTGGGCGAAAAACACAACACAACACAACACAACACAACAAAACACAACCCTATTTTCTAACATGATCTTTTTTTGATTTAAAGATCACATTTTTTGCTCTTTTCTTTCATTAATCAATTCTTACTGATCTTCCCCTTGCCTTGATTGTTGTTCTTTTTACCTTTGCTAAAACCGTTTTTTTTAACATTTTTAAAATTCTTTGCTTTCTTCTTACCTCTCTTTTTAAGGGAACTTAATTTCTTAATATTCCTTTCATTCTTTTTTGCTTCATATTCACGACAAATTGCTCCTAATAATGTTTGACATCTCCTGCTTATCTCTTGTAAATTACGACTTTGTAACCAAAAATCCATCTCCAAATAAATATTATTACCATATTGAATTTCATTAAATATAACTTCATATAAATCATCCCTATCAATTCCAATATTAAACATTTGAACAACAAGCCATCTATCTTCATATTCACTCCATTCTTTTTTAGATGATGCATTATATGATAATTTAAATTCCATATCTCTTAATGGATATTCATAACTAAAAATTTTATTCTTTAAAATTTCCTTTTGCTTATTCATCTTTATAAGTTTTTCCTCTCCATTTTCAATTTGTCCAATATATCTATCATAATTTTCAATATCACGATAATTATTCCAAAATTTCTCACTATATTCTTTAACTTCTTCAAATGTTTTATCATCAAATTCTTTACTAATTTTTTCAATATCATATCTACCATGTTTTGCATTAGCACTAATAAATGAAAAAAAATCCCTTCTACTCCAATTATTAAATCCTTGTTTTAATAATTCTTTTTTACGTTCTTCTTCTTCCTCTGTTAATGGTCTTGCATGATCAATTAATGCTTGTTCAATTTCTAATTCTTCTTTATTTAATTTATCACTATTCTTTTCATTCTTTGCTTCAATTTTATTAACTCTTTTATAATATGCCCATTCCATATCATTTAAATAATATAATTCATCACTATAAAATTGATGATCATATAAAACTAAATGTTTTGGCATTCTTAATTCATTAGAATTATTATGAGTTCCATTATTAAAATGTCCATCTTTAGGATTACCTCTATTACCAGTTTGTAAAACTTCCCTATAATATCCATCAACATTATAATTCTCCTTTCTTTCTCTTTTAGCTAATGAAATCCAATTAAATCCTGTATTACCATTAATTCCATTACTTGGTCCTTTAAATTCCTTTTTTTGAAAATTTTTTCCATTCCATTCATAAACTGATTCATTATTATTACTAAAATTTTGTAAATCATCCAGTCCAAGTTTAGAAAATTTAGCCTTTAATTCACCAGTTTTCTCTTCACTTTTCATTAAAATTTTCTCTAACTCATCATCATTTAATTCATGATTATTATTATTATTATTATTATTATCATTATCATTATTAATATTATTAAAATTAGAATTCATTAAAACATCAGCAGCACCATGTTGAATCATATTTAATAATTCATCTTTATTAGTAGAATTAGAATTTTTTTTATCTAATCCATTATTTAATCCAGTTCTACCTTGTTGAATAACTAATTGATCTAATCTTAATTTTTGTGATGCCCTCTCTAAAACTTTTTCTTCAATAGCATTCTCAGTTACAAATCTGAAAACTTTAACTTGTTTCTTTTGTCCAATTCTATGAGCTCTATCCATTGCTTGTAAATCTGCTTGTGGATTCCAATCAGAATCAAATAAAACAACAATATCTGCACTTGTTAAATTAATACCTAAACCACCAGCTCTAGTTGTTAATAAAAATATAAATTTATCAGAATTTGGTTTATTATATTCATCAATTGCAATAATACGATCAGAATGTTCCGTTTGACCATCAATTCTACAATATCCCCATTCTCTGAAAGAACAATAATCTTCTAAAATATCAAGCATACGACTCATTTGTGAAAAAATTAAAACTCTTGAACCTTGGTCACGTAATCTTTTAAGTAATTTATCTAAAACTAACATTTTTTGTGAATTATATACTAAATGTTCATCAGTTGTATATGGTGGCCCAGGTTCTGCACCTTCAAAAAGGTATGGATGATTACAACATTTTCTTAATTGCATAACTATATTTAATAATCTCGTCTTGGATTCTTTTTTACCATTTGCTCCATTAACTGCATCAATATCTTTTTCAAGAATTTTTTGATACCATTTTCTTTGCATTGATGTCATACCAACATAAACATTTAATTCTTGTTTTGGTAAAAGTGATTTTTCAACATCATTTTTAATACGTCTTAAAAGAAAAGGTTTTAAAACTTGATGTAATTGTTGAACAATTTTTTCTTTATTTTCATCATTATTTGAATTTTGATTCTCTTCATCATTTGAAAACCAATCATCAAATGTTGATGAATCTGCAAAAATATCAGGTAATAGAAAATTTAATAAAGCCCATAATTCATGTAAATTATTTTGTAATGGAGTACCTGTAATTAATAATCTATTTTTTGAATGAAACATACGTATAATTTGTGATAGTAAAGAATCTTCATTCTTTAATCTATGAGCTTCATCAACAATTATATATTGCCAATTAATTTTTCTTAAAATAGCCTTTTCTCTTATAACAATCTCATAGGATGAAATTAAAACATCAAAATTACAAGTTTGAATATTTTCTTTAATAATTTTATTTCTAGTTTCTTGATCACCTGTTAATATACAAGTTTTAACTTCTGGTGTCCATTTTGCAAATTCTCTTTGCCAATTTTCTAATGTTGATTTTGGAACAATTACAATATGAGGTCCTTTAATATTTTTAATATACCTTAAGTAACCTAAAAATGAAATAGTTTGTAAAGTTTTACCTAAACCCATCTCATCAGCTAAAATACCAGATAAATTATTAGTATTTAAAGAAACTAACCAATTTAAACCTTGAATTTGATATGGACGTAATGAACCATTAATATATTTAGGAGATTGTGAAAATTCATAACCTGAATCAGTAAATTCACCTTCAGTTTCTAATTTTTCAATTGATGGATTAGTTTCCTCTTCCTCTTCTTTCAATAATTCTTCATCTTCTTCCTTTTCAGTTCTTCTTCTTCTATGATCCGAATCATTTTTAGTAGTAATATTATTGATATTCAAATTGGTATTTCCAATAATTTCTAAAACTTTTGAAAATGAATCATCTTTAGATGCTTTTACTTTAAGGAAATGTTTAAATAAAGGTGTTATTGAAAGTAAATATTTGAATCTATTAGCAGTTGCTTCAACATCAAATTTTTTCTTTTCATCTTTAACAAAATAATGATCTTTAAGTTCATCAAATGTTAAATTTTCATCCTTTTGATAACCTGGATATTGTTGAAGTAATAATTTGTATTCTTTAAGCGGATCAACATGTTCTATTTGCTCAGCTTGTTCCATATTTGATTGGCCTATATTTTCAACTCCTGATTTAATCATTGGTACAACATCCATTGTCATTGTGTTCAATATATAACTACTTCAAGCCGATGATGTTGATTTTGATACTATTTTAAAGAAAAACTTGCAAGAATAGAAACAACAAATCAAAGAAAACCAAAGAGAAGAAAACTTGTACCTTTACATGAAGGATGGAAATTTAGCAAAAACAACAAAATATGCACCGCAGAGAGAGTAAGAGTTACAAAAAAAAAAAAAAAAAAGAAAAGTACGGCATCGCTTTAATACCTCTTACTATTTTACGTGTGTAGCTTGAAATTAAATCATAACCATAAATCATTTACTAATTGGATTTTGAAACTATTACATTACAAACTATTAATTTTGAATATTATTAAACGTAGACATTTTTAATTATGAATATAGATAATTGCCTACTGGTGTAATACTAAAGTTATCATATTATCCTGATATATGACCTAAATAATTACGAACTTTGTAATCTATATGAACAAAACATCTATTGACATATGGTAAAGTTTCAATAGAATATTGTAATGATTCACCTAAATCATGACAATCTTTTAATGACATTTTAGGATTATTTAAAACAATATCAACTTCAACATTAACTTGATCTCCCATATGATAAATTCTATAATTTTTAACTTTAGCAATTTCATCAGTGAAACGTACAATCATATATAAAACTTGTTGATAATCTTCCTTTGAAGCATTTGAACCACTTAAATGATCAATATGTTCGAATGTAATTAACCACCATTGAATTATAACATAACAACATAACAAAGATGCACCTAATGCATCAATCCACCAAATTTGAAAACAAACTCCAATGGCCGGGAAGATCAATGAGAATAAATTGAAGACAATATCAGTTTTTGCATCTTCAACTAATGCTTTAACTGATGAATTATTAATACTTTTACATAATTCATAACCTGCAAATTTAGTTGTAATGGTTGCAATCATAATTAAAATTGCAGCTTTACTTAATGTTACAATTTCTTTTTTATTTGCATTACCAAATAATTCTTTTAATGATTCAATTAAAACTTGTGAAAATGATAAAATAATAATAACTGAAAAGATTAAAATTCCAATTGGTTCTAATTGTTTCCTACCAACTGGGAATTTTGATGATTTTTTTGCTGCATATTTATTTGCAATAAAAATAATTAAAGTTGAGAGAAAATCTAAAGCAGAATCAATAAAGGAAGCAATAAGTGATAATGAATCACTTAAATAAATAACGACAAGTTTACCAATTAATAAAAAAACATTAAGGAGAAAATTAAAGTAAATTGCATAAGTAACAATTGAAGAAGATGATTCATCTGGTGTACCTAAAATTTTAGCTCCTTCTAAGTCAATATTACCAGGAACAGATGAAAAATGTGTATACCTTTTTCTTTTATTACTAGATTGTGTATTTCCACTTTGACTATTATTTTGCTTTTTCATCTTTTTAGAAACTGGAACTGTCATAGTATTTGTTTTAGAGGTATTTGCGACAGAATTCTCTATCATGGAATTCGATTCATCATCATCATCATCATCATCATCATCATCATCATCAGCTTCTTCTTCTTCTCCTTCACTTGATGAATAAGTTGATGTATTATCTTCATAATTCTGAATCATTTCAAGTTGCACTCCTGTATCTAATAATAAATCAATATCTTCATATCTATCTATCATATCATTTTGTTCATTATAAAACTTTCTTAATGATTTATTTTTTAAATTCTTAATATATTTTTCGGGAAGTTTATATTTTTTCCAATTAATTAATCTAGTGACAGGTCCAATTAATCTAAAAGGTCTCATTAATTTCATTGAGTCAACTCTTCTAGATAATTCATCAAAATCATTTCCAACGAATACACTTAGTCTTCTACTTAAATTAGCTGGATTATTAACACTAACTGGAACATTGACATCTGGATTGAATGCATTCTCTGAAAATGTTTTAGAACGATGTAATCTTGGCATTATATCCTCTTCATTTTCATTGTTTGGATGATAAATTTCATCTCCTGTATAAGGAATTGAAGGGTCTATTTCATCATCAATATAAGGTGTAGTTGTTGTGATTGTTGATTTAACTAAGGGAGTGGATTCCGAGTTCATTGTTAGTTACTGACTATCAGAATTGTCTCTGAAAAGGAAAAAAATAACCTGAAACTTTTCAGGAATTAAATGGAAACGGAGGCATGGCTTTATATAAAAAATGTTAAAATGTTAAAATGTTAAAATGTTAAAATTAAAGAATAAAATTGAACAATTCCCAATCGTCAGCGTGCAAAAATTTCATTATCAGACGGAAATTGCAATGACGACGGCTTCAACTTTTGTTTTGCCCTTCTGTTTTTTCGGGTTTATTGATTTATCGATAACGTTGAACCGTTATTACTACTTTAAAGAATAACTCAAACTTTATTTTTACTGTTTTAAAGAAAGCTAAAATCAAATCAAATCTTATCTTACTGCTTCTTCTTTTTTTTATATCATTTGAAAAAAATATAAGGATTACTTAATAAACACCAATTATAGATAAATCCCATAAAGTTAACCGATATGTCATTATTAGAAACTCCACCACCGGATACTAATGAAAAATTATCCGATTTAAATGCTCCAGAACCTGAACATTGTCCAGGTCCACAATCTGAGGATGCAGGTAAAGCAGATGCTTGTCAAACATGTGATAATAAAGATATTTGTACATCATTACCAAAAGGCCCAGATCCTGATATACCATTGATTACTAAAAGACTTTCATCAATTAAACATAAAATTTTAGTTTTATCAGGTAAAGGTGGTGTTGGTAAATCAACTTTTACTTCAATGCTTTGCTGGGCTTTAGCTTCAGATGAAGATTTAGAAATTGGTGCAATGGATTTAGATATTTGTGGTCCTTCATTACCAAAAATGTTAAATGCTTCATCTAATGAAGTAGTTCATGCATCAAATTCAGGTTGGTCTCCAATTTATGTATCTGATAATTTAGGTATGATGTCTATTCAATTTATGTTACCATCTGAAGATTCTGCAATTATTTGGAGAGGTGCTAAAAAAACAGGTTTAATTAAACAATTCCTTAAAGATGTTGATTGGGGTAATTTAGATTATTTAATTATTGATACTCCACCAGGTACAACAGATGAACATTTAAGTGTTACAAATTATATGAAAGAAGTTGGAATTGATGGTGCTTTAGTTGTTACAACACCTCAAGAAGTTGCCTTATTAGATGTTCGTAAAGAAATCGATTTTTGTAAAAAAGCTGGAATTAAAATTTTAGGTTTAGTTGAAAATATGTCTGGATTTGTTTGTCCAGGATGTGGTAATGAATCTAAAATTTTTAAACCAACAACTGGTGGTGGTGAAAAATTAGCAAAAGATATGAATATAAAATTCTTAGGTAGTGTTCCATTAGATCCACGAATAGGTAAAGCTTGTGATAATGGTGATTGCTTTTTTGATTTATATCCTGAAAGTCCAACTACTGATGCCATATTAAATGTAGTAGAATCATTAAGGGATGAAGTAGAAGAGGAAGAAGAATAAATAACATTAATAGATAAATTTCTTATGTATTTTTAGTATTTTTAGAGCTTGTTTTTTTTTATAGATTAAATTATTAATATTAATGCTTTACATTTACACATTAGTATATATAAACAATATTTTACAAAAACTTTTTATATTAATTTTCAAGTAAATTTAAATTATTGGAAATCTCAATTTGAGATTCCAAAAAATTTCTTTCACTTTCAGGTAACTTTAAACTTAATAAAGATTGCTCATTATTATTCAAATCTTCCTTGAATGAAATGCTAATAAGCTTTTTCACCATAATAGTTTTAGCAATTTTAACATCTTTATTAATATCCTTCAATGAATTAATACCATTTAATACACTATCATACAATTCTTTCAATTGATTTATATTAGATTCGTATTCCATATCATCATAATCGATTTTATCTGCTAAATTGATAATTTTAATATAATCACCATAAACACCAGCACCAATCTTTGATTCGCTCAATGTATCAAATTTACTGACTAATTTCATTAACTTTTCTAATTCGGATGGAGTATTACTTATAATAGTATGTGGAGCAACCTTTTCTAACGTTAAATCATGTGCTTTTATTAAATTACCAGCAAGTATTAATTCTAATGTACTTTTATAATATTCATGATGATTATTAAATTCAAAAGCTCTTGCCTCATGTAATAAACTGTAAGGAATATGCAACAGATTGTGAATTTGCTCTAATTTTTCTCTACTTTTTAAAAATTCTAATACTTGAACATTATTATTATATAAATCTATTAGTTTTTCCTTAGCCAATTCATCATCATTTAAATGTTCTAATACAAAGGAAGCCTCTTTAATCATCCCCTTCTTTTCTAATTTTCTGCTAAATTCTAAAATTACATAATCAAACTCACTTGATGAATATTGAATATATATTTTTAAGTGTTTCATTAATAAAAATTGTAATTCAACTTCAAATGTTGGAAGAACAACAGTGCTAAAGTTAACCATTTTCAAAATTGAAAAATAAATCTGATTAATAGGAAATTCAGAAATGCCTGTTTTCTCGGCATAATTAACGAATTCTCTAATAATTTCATTTAATGGTTTATTAGAATCACCATATTTAACCATCAAAAATAATACAACAGGCCATGTCAATCCTTCTAAATGATCGATATATTCTTTGCTTAATATATCACCCAATAGAAGTTTGTACAATTTCAATACACTGGACGGAATAAAATTAATAGATGCGTTGGACCATTCATCTAATTGACTTTTTGCAATGTTATGAACATTAGGATCATTTGAATCCATCATTGTTAAAAGAATTGCTATATGATTATTTTTTGTATTTATTGCATATTGAATTGCATCACCTAATTTGTCAGTACAAACAAAGTAAAATATTTTATCCAAAGTATCTCTAGCAAAAGCATTTGAGTTGAAACTATTTTCTAAATCAAGTGTTATTAGCTTTTGTAAGAAATTACACAATAATTTTCTTCTTTTAATATCTTGAATGTGTTTTAATTTTGCTTCAAAATTTTGACAAACTTTTAATGTTTGTTTACTTAGAAAAGCATCTAAATAATTGTTATCATATAAAATTGATAATAATTCCCAAACATTATAATCATCACTATTTTCAAAACTTAATAAAGGAATTTTCAATGATACCTTAGAATCAGCAATAACATGTGGAATTTCATTGACTCTTAACAGAAACTCACTTTCAGAAATTTCTGCTTGAAGGCATTTTTGATAATGTAAAGAGTTTTCAAATATAACTGGCTTTTCAATAATCGCTTTCTTTAATTTTGAACCATCCCTGTCGCCAAATAAAAAGTCACTGACATTTTTCGGATTAAGCTTCACGTTATTACTTTCATCCAAATTTTTATTGAAAACAGAAAAAAAACCATTGGATAATGCCAATTGTTCGTCCCAGTTTTCACTAATAGCTAATTCTTTTTTGGGATTCAAAAATTGCATATCTATATCTTTAACTTCTGGTTCGTATGCACGTACTTCAACTAACTCATCAACATCATTCAAGTTACCACTTTTACTGATCAGTTCTAAATTGGGTTCATTTTTATCAGATAAACCAGTTGGAACAGAAGAATCTCCAATATCAGAACCATTTTCGTCGTCTTCATCTAACCCTGCCAAAAATTTTTGTTCATTATTCTCTTCATCATTATCATTTTCTTGCTCAACATATTCATAGCCACCAGGAGTAATACCAACTAAATCTGGTTTTTGTCTTTTCCAATTGTCACCCGGTTGACCATAACCAGCAATTTTTTCTAAAGCATTGACTTGTAAATCGGTTTTTCTCTTCTCGTTGTATTTTTCCATTTCTTGTTGTTTGTTCCATAAAGCAACAATTTCAGGATCATCTTCTTCTTCATCAACAATACCCCAAATAGAAAAATGTTCGACTTCAAAAACATAAGTACCATTTAAGGGATCAAAACTTATAAATTTCATTCCATGAATAGATTTTAATCTTTCAATATGACGTTCAATTAATCCATAATCAGGATTAAGTGGATCATATTTTTTTGGAAATGCCTTTTCAATCGTTATAACTGCTGGTACATTCAAACCATTACCTTGAGATGGCTTTGCTGCTGCATTGGAGTAAACTTGCAATGTACGATTTTGGAAAATAATTGTATCGCCAAGCAATTTATCCCAACGTCCTTCAAATGCGGACAAATCAACAGGATATTTATACATCATATGTGCATAATTCTTTCTACCTACTGAAAAATTTGGAACGTGTGTTAGTTCTAATGATGTTAATTTTTTTAGCTCAGAAATAGATGGTGTACACCAATAATCTGATTCTTCTGGTTTATTAGTTGAGGTTAAAGTTAAATCATCAACTTTTGTATCATCATTATTGTTATTTTTAGTTTGTTGTTCAAACAATGGCTTTGAAAAAGTTAGTTCAGCTTTTTCAAAAGTTTCGGTAAGATCCTTTCTTTGACGCTTTGATTGTGGCTTTAAATCTTCAATGATTGTCTTCGGTTTGGATTTAGGATTACTAACGTCAGTTGAAAATTGATATTTTGGCATTTTTGACATCAAAACTTCATTTGCATCAATTTCCTCATAATTAGCAAAAGATTCCTTTGGATTTTTAATAATTAATCTTTTATATTCACTTTTGGAAGCTGGTATTCTAGGAATATCCAGGCCCAAAGAATTAGAATAATCTTCAAATTGTGATCTGACGATATCGTTTTTTGTTTCCGTTTTATTTTTAATCAGTCTTTTTGTTGAGGAAAATAAACCACGCATATCTTCAATCGAATATTTACTTGGAGTTTTGAATGTATTAACAATACGTCCAATTAATGAAACATTTTGATTTGAATCTCTATTTTTATTTTTATCTTCATTTGATGAAATATCAGAATAAGTTCTTTTCCTTTTTAATTTAATTGAATTGTCTTCAGTTGATGAATGAGTTAATGATTTTGGCATTTCTGTATTCGATAATTGATTGAAGTTTATACCGTAAGGAGACTGAGTATTAATATTTTGAGAGGATTGAGATTGAGATTGTATTTGGGATTGTCCAAAATTCATCCCCAGACCAGATAACGAACCACCAAAGGCTGGATTTGTTGAGCTGTTACCAAACAAGGATGGTTTAGATGTACTATTGTTATTTGCACTATTATTACTATTTCCAAAGTTAAGGCCATTATTAGTTGTAGTATTAGATGTACCCAATGTATTTAGTGATTGAGCTGGTTTATTAAATAAAACATTTCCTAGGTTAGATGATGCTGTAGTTGTCGATTGTGTATTTGATGCATTTCCAAATGAAAAACCTGTTGGTTTATTTGTGTTTGTAGAAGTGTTATTATTATTATTATTATTATTAGAAAAATTTTGTGAAGGAGTTGAATTTGATGTATTTGAGGAATTACCAAAAGAAAAACCTCCTGGTTTTTGAGATGAAAGACCAAACATTGATAGTGATTCTTATATTGTAATATGTCTGTCAATAATGCTATAGTCTTATAATACGTTTTGACTCTAGGTGTAGAAACATTTAGCAAGGACAACAAAATGAACAAATAAAATTTATATATAAAAAAAATGTTTTCACATGAATTTGATCTTTTACATCAAAAACTGAAACTCATTGCGCGAGTTTCTTCGCCATGAATAATAATTTTTTCCCCTTATTGAGGTTTTAATTAATTATTACTTTTTTTTTAAGTCTTTATACAAAAAATTCGGTGCAAAAAAATACAAAATTTTAAAAGAATGACTTATAGATTAAAATTAACTGATTGAATCAAAAGGAACCTATTCATCGATTCATGCGTCAGGCATTTTTGATAAAAGATCAAAACTACCAGTACCAGCAAGATTAAGCTTACCCATAACGATTCTTGCACTAGGAGATTTAAGATCTTCTCTATCAGAGTTCAAAACTGCCTTTGTTAGAAATTGACATGTAGTTTCATAAGACATTTTCATAAATGATGAAGTACATGAATCAATACCTTGTCTATTGAATGCTAAATAAGTACCTTCTCTTGTCATATAATCTGCTATTAAATCTAAATGTCTTGAACTAACACTAATTGCATAAGTACCGAAAACACGATTGATTTCATTAACAATAGTATTTCTAGCAGCTTCAACACCATAAACACGCAATACAGCTGCAATATCGTTTGCACGAATATTATTAACATTAATAAATGAATCGTGTTCCCACATTGCTTGGAAATTAACACCTTCTGTAATTAATTGACGGACACCTTGTTCAGCACTAGGACGTAAACAACGACCAATATTTGGAACTTCACGAACAACACATTTCTTACAGACATCTTCAACTATATTAACCATAAGTAATTTTTGTGTATCAGCAGAAAGTTCAAGTTTGAAATCACACCATGAACCATTTTCATCATCAAAATCATACTCGGTAACAAAAGTATGACCAATAATAACTTCATGTTGTCTAACTTTGGCTAATTTAGATGAATTCTTTTTACCAACAATCTCTTCCTTCTTTTTACTATCAACTTCCATTTTATCATCATCATCATCATCATCATCATTATCAGAATTATCATCACTTGAATCAGAATCGGAATCATCTTTCATTTCTTCATCACTCTTTTCAGCTTGTTTCATTGCTTCTAATTCTTCATCATCTGGATCTTCATAAGAGACGGCTTGTTTAGTTCGGCTTTTCTCGTCAGTACCTTCATCACTTGCAATTTTATTTGTAGCTTTAGTTTTAGCGACAGCAACTCCAATATCTGGCATAGTTGCATTACTTTTAATTGATTGTTTTCTTAATTCTTTGATAATAACAGATTCTAATTGATAGATAAATTGACGTCTAACTGTATTTTCTAATTCTTCTTTAGTAACATCATATTCTTCTTGATAGTCTTTACATTCAAAAAATTTAATTTTAATTTCATACGATCTAGTTGCATTAATACCAGCACTAACATCAGCAGTTGTTTCAATAACAGAAACATCATCAATAAATTCTGAAAATCTAATCTTTGTAACAGATTTACAAAATGCATCAGCAGACTCATCATCCACATCATCCAATATTGGTAATGTCATTTGTGGTGTTTTAATAGAAGCGGAAGCGGTCATAACAATTTCTCTTAAACGTGGAATACCTAATGTAACATTTGCAGCACCATGACCGGCAAAATGGAATGTATTTAATGTCATTTGTGTTGATGGTTCACCAACAGATTGTGAAGCAATAATACCAACAGCTTCACCTGGATTAATCAATGATCTCATATATTTCAATTGCATTAAAGCTTTAAATTTCTTTGATGTTAAACCACCATTATTTTTAGCTTCTTTACTGGAAACAAATAATTTTTCATTATTTTCAATAAATGTATCTAATTTTTCTTCAAATTTATCAGAAACTGAACCTAAATATCTTGCTGGATTGTAAAGAGAAATAGTTGGATCATATTTATCACTTTCAGCATAGTGTGGAACATCACCTTGTTTTTTGAGGTATTTCTTAGCTTTCTTGTTATAATGAATTGCAGTTTCAGCATCCAAATTATCAATATTTAAAGGACTGTAACGTTGTAATAATGAATTATAATTATCAGCAAAGAATTTAAATTCATACAAATGTGATTCTTTTGTAACATCAATTGAATCACCACCATACATAAATTGAATCATTGTACCATCAGAATTTCTAACAGTATTATCATAGTTAATAGTGGCACCTTCTAATTGTTTTGTTAAACAACGTTGTAAATAACCAGAGTTTGCAGTCTTAACGGCAGTATCAATCAAACCTTCTCTACCAGCCATACAATGGAAATAATATTCTTGTGGTCTGATACCAGAATAGAAACGATTTTTAATATAACCACCAGCTCTTGCATCTGTTTCAAACGGTTTGAAACATGGTAAAGTTTTACCAGAAACCATAACTGGAACTCTTCTACCTTCCAAAGCTTGTTGACCAAGTAAACACATAATTTGAGAAACATTAACATTTGAACCTTTAGCACCAGATAATGCCATCGCTTGCATTGAATTATATGGGAATCTTTTCATAGTACCATCTGGAACACAAGTTGAAACAACTTTTGTTGTAATACCATTAACTCTAGACATTGTAACAGCATCAAGAATTGCTAATTTATTATCATCTCTTAAAATCTCTTCTAATCTCTTTTTAAATTCTGGATCGTTAACTTTAGTCTTTTTATCTAAATTAGTGACTTCAGTAGCAGCAATTCTACCAATATCAACAGATTCTTTTAAAATATCATTTCTCCATTTATTACCTTCATCTGTTAATCTTAAATCATCCATACCACATGTAAAACCAATCATCATAATATAAGTTGTAAATAATCTACCTAAAACGGACAATGCTTTACCTGCGACATCAGGACCATAAACTTCATGTAATGAATGAATAATACCATATTTAGAAGCACCATATTGTGATTTATCTAAAATACCGCATAATAATTCACCATTTTGAAACAAAACTTCATTTTCTTTTGAACCTTTTCCCCAATAATCATTTTTAATTTTATTTTTTGATTTAAGGTTAATACCTGGGGTATCTTGAGGTTTAATATTAAGTAAAATAGTTGAAATAATTTGTTTACCAGTCCACAAAGGAACTGGTTTGAAAATAGTTGGTGGTAATGTAATAATTTTGGCACCAGATGAATGACCATCTTCAGGACGAATACAAGAATAAATTAATTCTTGATATTTTTCTCTTGTAAAGAATGTATCTTTATTAGTTAACCAAACACCGGCAGAAATATGATCTTGAATTAAACCTCTGACAGGAGAACCTGAAGTTGGAGTTAAATATTGAGAATCTGTATTTGCTAAATTAAAAGCTTCTGCTCTAGCATTTTCATTTTGAGGGAAATGCATATTCATTTCATCACCATCGAAATCAGCATTATAAGCACCAGTATTTGCATAATGTAATCTAAGAGTTTTTTCACCAGGTAAAACACGAACTTTATGACCCATCATTGAAGCTTTATGTAAAGTTGGTTGTCTATTCATTAATACGACATCATTATTTCTAATATGTCTATGAACTTTTTTATTTACAACAGTAAAACCTGCAGTTGGAGTCATTAATTGAGAAGCAATTGATTTTCTTTGTTCTAATGACATACCGACAAGTGAAATCAAAGAACCATCTTCATTTTGAACTTGAATTGCACCAGGCCATTTATCAGGACCATTAATAACAGCTTTTCTTAATTCAGCAACATTATAAGAGGTGACTGGTTCAGGATAAGTTAATTTAACAGCAAAAACTGGAGGAACACCAATTTGATTTGTTTCTAACATTGGATCTGGTGAAATAACAGAACGTGCTGCATAATTAACTCTTTTACCCATCATATGTTTTCTAAATAAACCTTCTTTCTTTTCTAATGCTTGTTTAATACCTGGAGTTGGAGTTTTAGTATTAACATTTTGATTTTTAGTTGAATCTATAAAACCATTAACATCATTTTGTAAAGTAACAAAAGAATTCATCAATCTATTAAAAATTATTTTCTTTTCATCAATTGATAAATCTTTTGTTAAAGAAGAAAATTGATCATTTAAATCTCTTATAAGTAATGAAGTATTTAAAACTTTTGTTAACAATTCATTTTGAGAATTTTCATGAATCTCATCACCTAATTTTGAAGGTAATCTAAATCTAGTTGCAGGAACAACCAAAGCGGTAATAAATAATATATCAGCTGTTAATTTTTGAGATGATAAAGGTTTTGAATGAAATAAATAATCAATAATTGATGATTCAACATTAAATAAAGCTTTCATAATTGATTTAACTTCAGTTGATAAAACATATTTTGAACCTGATTTTGGAGGATTATGAATAAAATTTTTTTTATTTTTAATTGAACCTAATTTAATTCTATTATTTGTTAATTCTTTATCTTTAAGTGCATTTTCGAAAATTTTTGAAAATCCGTCTTTACGGAAAGTTGAAGAGAATAAACCACAATTTTCACATTTCTTTTTACCTAAAATTTTAGAATAAAAATCAGTAATCAAATCTTTTCTTGCTTCACCAACAGTTGCGGTAAAAATACCTGATTTTGTTGTTCTACCATCTTTAATAGCATTATTAATTGATTCTAAAACAAATAATTCTCTCTTTTCACGTAATAATCTTGAAGAGCTAACTGATAAATTTTTTGAATTATTAATTTCAATATCATCATCATCATTATTATTATTATTATTATTGTCATCATTATCATCATTAATATTAATTTTATCATCATCATTTAATTCATTTGAATCAACTTTAATTTTATCAATTTCGGTAGCTTCTAAGATTAAACCATATTGTAATAATTTTAATTTACATTCATATTTATGAACTTCATTTGAATGTAATTTAAAATGATTACAATAAAGACAAGTTGTTCTTAAGAACATATATAATTGATTAAAGAATAAAGGATTATAAACGGGAACTGGTAATTCGATATGACCTTGATGACCAGGACAATAAATATCACTTAAACCACAAGTTGCACATAAATTTTTTAAGAATGCACCAAGACATGGATCATAAAGACCACCACTAATTGGATGACCTAAATTATCGAAAACTGTTGGATTTGTAATTTGCTTTGCAGACAATTTTCTGATTTCATCAGCAGATAAGATACCAAAATCAACATGGGTGATTGAGGATCCAACCGGTTTAGCAATATCCATTGTTGAATATGATTAAGTAGTGAATGTGTCTTAAGAAGAGAAAAGGGGAAAAGAAATGTTACTATTGATAGGAAAGTTAAAGTAATTTATAAATATATTATATATATATATATATATAGATATGTATAAATAAATATGAAGAAAAAAAAAAAAAAATAAATTTTTTTAAAAAAAAAAAAAAAAAAAAAAAAAAAAAAAAAAAAAAAAAAAAAAAAAAAAAAAAAAAAAAAAAAAAAAAAAAAAAAAAAAAAAAAAAAAATAAAAAAAAATAAAAAAAAAAATAAAAAAAATATTACGTAAGCCTGCGTCGATCGACTTGTAAAAAATAAATAATAAATCTCTAATAAATAACCACCAAAAATAATTAATAATTAATAATGACACACTTACCGCGCTTCTCAACCGTATTGTTCAAACCGTAAACGAAGAGCTGCAACTACTTTTATACTACTTAATCAACATTTTCACTTGTTTCTTGCTTTGCTCCCCGATTCCCACGGTCATCTCCATCTCACTCACTTTCACAGTAAAATAAAATAAAATAAGCATCCTCGTAAAGGACGAACTATTTTGACAGCCAATTAATTACTCTTATCGTATCCCTCTTGATCAGATAAGATATTGATTGTTGTGATGGCCATTATTACAGGTATTCTCTCTTTTCTTTTGATCACTGGTTCAATTTAACTTGAATTGATTCAACTCTTTTCTGTTATAAATACTTTGAAATCTCTCACTCTCTCCGTATTTTCCTTTTTATAATCTTATTTCGTTTAAATTTTAGTTATATCTTTTTTTTTTTCATATTCATATTCATATTCATTATTAATATTTTTTGTCATTTGGTTTAGAATTAAAATAATAAATAATAAATAAGAAATTAATAATGTCAACTCCAACTCCAGTTAAAACAATTTGTGTATTTTGTGGCTCATCATTTGGTAATAATCCAGAATTTTCAAAAGAGGCAACAAAATTAGGTGAATTATTAGCTTCACAAAATTATGGATTAGTTTATGGTGGTGGTACAACAGGTTTAATGGGTTGTATTGCAAAAGCTGTTGCTTCAAATAATGGTTATGTTCATGGTATAATTCCTGATGCTTTAGTTTCAAAGGAAAGAAAATCAATTGATGAAATTGAAAAAATAAATCAAGAAATTAAATCAAATGTTGATAATCATAAAGGTGAAACTCCACTTGATGATAGTTATGGTAAAACTACAATTGTTGGTGATATGCATACAAGAAAAAAATTAATGGGTCAAGAAGCTCATGCTTTTGTTGCAATGCCAGGTGGTTTTGGTACAATGGAAGAATTATTTGAAATTACAACTTGGTCACAATTAGGTATTCATGCAAAGCCAATTATTTTATTTAATATTAATGGTTTTTATGATGAATTAATATCTTTTGTTAATAGTAGTATTAAAGCTGGTTTTATATCTGAAAATAATGGTAAAATCTTACAAATTGCTAATACCCCACAAGAAGTTATAGAAAAATTAAATAATTATAAAGTACCAGAAGGTAGATTTAATTTAACTTGGAAAAATCAATAAATCAAATAAATTGTTAAAAATTTTAAAAATGTATAAAAAGTTAGAATTAGAAATAAAAATCTGGTTTGTTTTTCTTTTGTTTTTTTTTTGTTCTTAATTCTTGAAATATTTTTTTGTATAATTACATAGTATTATTTATTCAATAAAAAAAAAAAAGAAATATTTTTTTAATGAAATAATTATAATATAATTATTAAAAAACTTTAATATAATCAATTCCATCAACACATTGTGCAACTGTCATTTGATCTGATCCAATTATTTTATTGATTTCAATTGCAAGATCAGTTGTTGATTTATAAACATCATGCTCTAAAATAATACCTCTACCTTGTTCTTTCCATCTATGAATATCATTTAAAATTTGTTTCTTTGTACGTTGTGCTGGTTTTGATTCCATTTGCCAATCAAATGTATCATGATCCCAAACAACTGCTTGCATTCCAAACATTCTTGCAATTGATCTAATTCTATCATCAATTCCACCATATGGTGGTCTATACCATTTTGGTAAATGATTACCAGTTGCATTCATTGCCCAAATTGACCATTCAAATTGTGCAATTATTTCTTCATTAGTTAAACTTGGTAAAAATTTATGTGACCAAGTATGACTTCCAATTAAATGACCTTTCTTTTGAATATTTTTATAAATTGAAGGATATTTAACAGTATTTAAACCTAATGCAAAAAATGTTGCTCTACTTTTTAAATTTTTTAAAATATTTTTAGTAAATTTTGATGGTCCATCATCAAATGTTTGTGATAATTTTTGACATGTATAAACATCATCATGACTAACACATTTAAAACAATCAAAAGAGCATTGAATTCGATTATCAGGACATTTCCCATGTTCTCTTAATGGAATATTTGGAATATTATTAAAATTAATAAAATCTAAAGGTATATATGGTGGATTTACATCAGGCCATGATTTTAAACCTGTAAATTTTTCTAACCATTCAGGAAATGGAGTAGTTGCCAATGCTGTAAATTCATCTATTTCTATTGAATCAGAATTATTCAGACTTAAACTACTTTCATTAATAATTTCAGTATTGACTGAATTAGAAGGTATTAAAAGTGCATTTGAAAATGCAATTATAAAAGGCAATAATAATAATAAATTACAATTCATAGTTCCTAATATTTTAATAAGCAAATAACCAGTTAATTTAATGTAGTTAATTGTTTTTAAACGTTGTAAATGTAACAGATGAAATCAAAAAAAAAAAAAATAGATAGAAATTTATGTTTATATCCTTTGTATTTAAAATGTTTACTATTTTGCTAGCAATATTAAATGTGGTTGATACATGAACAATAATTATGATCATTTTAAAAAGAAAATTAATGTGGGGGGTAGGAGATGTTGATAAAAAATCATTAATTAATATAAAATAGAAAAGGGGAGTATTTCAACATGAATAGGGAATAAATAATAATTTTAATAATTGTCGCTTTTGAATTGTCGGAACAAATAAACTAATTCTGATCAGTTGGCTTATTTTTATTTAAGTTTGTAGCTTAGTAGTTATAATGTGCAAATATGTATCTGCTATAATTAGGATATTCTTCACTTGTTAAATAAATTATACGAATGTATTATATATGTACAAGTTAATGTATATACACAAGAATAAATGAAAAATATGTTAGAAATTCTATCCTTACTTATTTTTATTAAAAAAACATTATACTGTTAAGTATTAATTGTTATGTTCACAACTTTAGTTAAACAATCAGCTACATTATTTTCAGTACTAATATATTCGAGTTTAATTTGTTTGTTGATGTATTTTTCTCTTATAAAATGAAATCTTATATTCATGTGTTTTGTTCGTTGATGATTTACTTTATGAGAACTTAACTGTAACGATGAATTGTTATCACCAGCTACAATTCCATATGTGGTGTTAAGTTGTAATTCAACAAGTTAACAAAGAATATATTTGTTTTGCTAGCTTCTGTTAAACCAACATATTCAGTTTCCGTTAAAGATATTGTAACAATATTCTGTTTCTTAGAACTCCATTGAATAATATTGTTGTTTAAGTAAGTAATATTACCATGTTGAGAATATCTTCCAGTTTCATTAGCATAACTAGCATCACTGATTGTTTTTATCATTAGATCCCCTTCATTTGGAAAATCACTAATTGTTGGTTTATTAGTTGTATCTATTAACCTAAAATCCTTTGTTGGAATTATGCATCGTTTTTCATTGGTATAATGCAAGCCGAATGATTTAGTTTGAATTAAATATTGCATTATTCTTTTACATGCTTTCAAATGGATTTTTCTTGGTTTTTCTAGGTATCTTGATAATAAACTAACCGGATAAGCAATATCCAATCTTATAGTGTTTGTAATCTAAATTAAACTTCCTGAATACCTTCTATATCTATTATGATCTTCTTTATTTAGTAGCTTAGAGATTCATCATCTGGATAAAAACTTTTGTCCATGAGTGAATGAAATTTCGGTTTGATTAAAATCAATTTTATCAGATGCATTTGAAATGAAAGATCTAGGAATAACAAGAATGTTTCTTGGAATAACTATCAATTATATTAACAAAAATCACATAAAATTATCAATGGAAGATACTATCAGTAGAATTAATGATTATCGGTGCATTCTTTAAACCATACATTGCTTTATTTAAGCATTATATTTCATCTTTTTTGAAACCACAACCTTCTCGAGGTTCAAAGTATGTTTCATATTTTAACTTGCCATTTAGAAATGCATTCTTAGCGTCCATTTGTTTAATATGCCAACCATTGATTGCACATAAGCTAGGTAATAATCTAATTGAATCCATAGCTATTACCGGTGAAAAAGTTTCTAAATAGTTTTGGCATATTTCCTGAATGAAACTTTTTGCAACTAATCTTGCTTTAAATTTTATATCTTTATTATCAATATTTTTAATATTAAATACCCATCTTCCTTTGATAACAGGTTTTCCTTTTATATCCTTCAAATTTACCTTTTCGAAAACATTCAACTTGAAAAATGAATTCTGTTAATCTCTACAAGCAGTCAACCACTCTTTTTCTTGAGGATTATCCTTTATTTTTTTTGAATGTTGTTGGAATAATATATTTACCTTTTGATACTAGTAAATGAATTTGATCATTCAAATCTAAATGTGGAATTTTCCTTGCATTTCCATTTTCCCCTCACTTTTAGAATTGATTGTTAAAATACCCACTTAATGATTATAGTTAGTAATCTGAACTAACAAGCGAAAAGAGTGTCGACATATGAAAAATTTTCACATATATTTTTCATTTATTCTTGTGTATACATTAACTTGTACATATATAATACTTTTGTATAATTTATTTAATAAGTGAAGAATATCCTAATTATAGTAGATACATACATATTCGCACATTATAACTACTAAGCTACAAACTTTAATATTGATAGCTTTGGTCATCGATCGAGTAATGCGACGATTTGGAAGATCATGAGCAAAAGGAGAGTGAGGACGCTTTTGAGGTAAGCAAGAGGGCGGTGGGCTCTTGAAAGTTGGGACATTCTTATGTAATGGAGGAACTTCTTTAGAGATCTTTGGAGAGTTGTGAATGCTGGATGGAGCTGAAGTGTATGGTGTTGGAGGACTAGAACGAACATCAGGTGCTTTTGAATGTTAGCCTAAATCAGTTGAGTTGGTATTAGGTTCAGGCTGATGTTCCTTATGATCTGATGTTGTGACAAATGTTGGTATGATATATTCATAACCAGGACGATATGGAATCAGCGCATTTAATAAGCTGGGTTGAGGAGAGGGTGGTGGGGGTGGTGGAAGTAATAGTAATTTAGGACTCACCACCTGTTGTTGAGTCGTTGGTGGAGGTAGAAGTAGTAAACGAATCCTTTTAACCTTCTTCTTGGATTTCCTTGATTTCTTACGTTTGGCCCTTTTGGTAGGCAACGAAACCGGTTTAGATGTTTGATATCGCTGAAGCTGTGTATGATCTTTATCGGTAGTAAGTAATAATGGATCATGAGAAGAAGGGAGTTGTGGTTGTGTAATAACCGGAGAAGTAGGAATGTCTGGCATATCAATGTGTTGATTTCGTAGAAGACGATAACGTTGATAAACGAGATGGAGAAGGAGCTGATGAAGCCCTTGAAGTGTCTACAGATGGTGTAGATTGGGTGGATGATGAAATAGCTGACGGAGCTGTGGAAGTATCTACAGATGGTGTAGATTTGATAGATGATGAAATAGAAGCTGTTGAAGTATCTACAGATGGTGTAGATTTGATAGATGATGAAATAGATGATGAAGTTGTTGATGAATCTACCGATGGTGTAGATTTGAGAGAGGATGGAGAAACGGGACTACGAGAAACAGATGATGGGGTTGCTGCTGTGTCATCGCTGTTACGTTTAGACAAAGATGGAGTTGTGCGGAAACCAATAGATGTCGGAGTAACCGTCTTCATCTGGAATTGTTTCCAATGTAACAGTATGCTGTGGTTGATGTACTACTGATTGATCAGTATTCTTGGTATAGGGCGCTGGTGTAGAAGTTGATCGAGAATTATGTGATTTTGATGTTTGAGAAGATGAGTTTGGTTTCTTGGAGCATTTATCCGAATTTGTAAATAAATTGCCTCCAAAAGAACATCCACCACCAGTTGGTGGAGAGTCATCAATTGAAAATGGATATGAATGAGAAGCTGGGGTGAAATTACCATCTGACTTAAATGGAAAGATATCTGGATATGTATAAAATGAAGTTGTACGTACAATTTTATCATTATGAAGTAAAATAAACGCAATTTTAGTTGTATTATCATAGCCCAGAAAAACACCATAACTGTTCTGCTTGAATAATTTTTGAACTTTATTTTCATTATACATGCTGATTTGAGAGCCAAATGGGGGGATTTGAAAATCTTCAGGAATACTAGAAACTCTTTGACGAAAAGTTTCGTATGGAGTTAAACCTTTGGAATTTCGATGGAAATGGTTATGTAAAAACACACTATGTTTAGCTTTTTTAAGAATAATATTACAGTTATGGTTAGTGCTTATAAAACATCAAGTGAACATAATGTAAAAAATAAATTGTTAAAACATTTTAAGGAATATGGAAAATTAATTGGAAGGTTTGCTGAAAAAGTACCATCAATGGGTAGTGTATTGTATGCTGAAGATGTAGAACCACTGCTTCAATCCTTAGCAAGGAATTTCAATATTGAAACAGCGGATAATAATAGGGAAATAATAAGTGATGTTCATGCCAGTGAAGATTCAGAGTCATCTATTGATGGGTTAAAAGTAAGGGATTTTGAAATAAATAGTGAACTACATAGTGAGTTAGATAGTGAGTTAGATGAATTAGATAATTTGAACTCTTTGTTCTACGAAGATAGTGAAGAAGAATATTCATCAAATGAGAGATTCAAGTACCAAAAGAAAATTAAAGTAATGAGTTTAAAAATACCTTATGCATCTGAAAAGTAATTTATAGTTATTAATGCCATATAAAATTTAACTAATATAATTTAAGACATTAAATATTAAAATAGATATATATATATATATTTATATATATATCATATTATTAAAAAAAATGGATATTCAACCATACAGTTTAAGAAAGAAAAAGTGTTGGAAGATAGATTGACGACATTTTTGTTGATAATTTTATGCGACATCAACAACAAATTAATTGTGGTGGCTGGTTTTTCAGCAGTCACAAATACTCTAATAACTTATACATCTAAGTGAATCTTGTTCTTATCTATTTTCTTAACAAATTAAACAAAAAATATATAACTAGATCCTTATAATTAAAATGATGCCAGCATCTGATAGTTTAAGATTGTATTTTAGTCATTAATAAAACATTTTAAATTTCATCTATTTTTCTGTTTTTGTAAGTTGGAGGAACAGAGCCAGTATAAGGTAGCTTTTTAATCTTTTCTTGAATAACCCGATTCATAACCTCAGCAGTACCGTTTTGAAACGATGAATGAGGGGCGTTATATTCTAAAATTATACCATTTTCCAAACAGAAACCAATGAATTCTTCTGTTCGAAACTCTTTGTCAACTCGAACAGAACAAGCATTTAACTTGTTAATTTTTAACAGGTTGTTGAAATGTTTTATCACTGCTATGCCAATTTTAGAAGCATGAGCCTTGGATTGTAAAAAAATTTTCCTTTTTTTTTTATTTTTCAAGATTATTTGAACCATACTTGATCTTAAATATGGCTTCCTCATATAATATATAAATTGGAATATCACGATGATCACAATGATATAATCTAATCTTTTCCATGGTGTTCAGAAAGAGGAGGGGATTCTAAAGCGTAAAATAAAAATTGTAAGTTCTTCTTACCAGATGCATCTTTGATGGAGTTCCAAATAGCATCTGTCAACATGGATAAGGTGGTTTTGTAAACACCGGCAAATTTTACTGAATCATTGTTTTCAAAATAAATAAATGCTGAACCGAAGTTATCTTGACTTGGCATCTTATTTATTTGTGTCTTTGCATACACATACCATCTAATAAAAGTAAAAAGTATTAGCATGATTAAAAATCAAGATTTGGACGCATCTTAATCAAATCAGCTAATTCTTTGGCCTTTGATAACTTTTCAACTTTTGAAATAGTATACTTAAATGATGTTAGGACCGTAGCATATTTAGCTTTCAATTTTTCAAGCTTGATAATTAATTGAGAGACCTCTTTAACAGAAGTATTATTACCAAAAGATAGTTCAGTAGCACCTTGATCGACATCAGCATAAAAAGTTGAATTAGCAATAGCATCAGTATGATTAGAATCATCCTTTGAAGGATTAATTGTATCGGTAGATTTATCAAATTCAGACATTCTAAAAGAAAATTAAATAAATAAATGAATTTCTTTTAATGTAAAAGAAGGAAAAAAGCTGTTAATATGAAACCCATGAAATAAGAAGATGAAAAAAAATTTAATTAAAGCAAACTTATTTTAATAACTAATGAACTTTTAATTCCTCTAATCCTGTCTGTGTCGCCAGATTTTTGAGTTGAAAATAAACCTCCAACAATTTAAAAATCTGATATGAACTTACTCGTGAATTAATTTGATGATCTTACTTTTATATACTAAGAAATAATGTTTTTTTTTTTAGTCTAGATATATTATTTTCTAACATTATTGTGTTATAAAAAGAATTTGTTTATATATATGGGTATATTTATCTGTAGAGTAAAGTAAAAAGAGTATAGGAAAGAAAAGTAAATATAAAATCAAGAAAATTCAATGTATTTTTTTTTTAAGTTAATGTTAAAGTAGTTGATATTGCTAGAATCACTAAGAAAGGATGAAGTTGAATATATGGAATTGAATTAGACAAATTTATAGAAATGGAAAAGAATATCAATTTTCATATCATTTCTTTAATGAATTTAACGTTGTGCATTGCCAATTAATAAACCTGTGCTAAATTTCAAATTTTCATTTTCTATGTTGGAATCTTCACTTTTATTACCTGAATTATTTGTAATTAAATGGGTACTATCAGATGATGAACGCTTGTGATGCTTTTTAATGTTCCCTTCATTATATCCTTTACTTTTATGCGAGGATAGCTTATAATAATCATCAATACCTTGGTCATTACTAGTATTATTATTGGAGGTATTTTTGTTTCTTCCATTACTATTATTATTAAGTTCATCATCAATATTATCATCATCTTCAATTACTTCATCATTATTTAAATTTGAAGTTAAGGATAAATTTTTAGAATGACCACTATTTAATGAACCAAAACTTGGATATCTATTATTAATATTTGGATTAATTGATTTTTGTGATAAAATTGAATAATCATTATCATGCGGATAATAAGGATCAATTGTTAATAAAGAATTTGAACCATTTGATAATTTTAAACTATTTGAAAAAGAACTTGATCTTGATCTTGATTTTGATCTTGATCTTGAAATAGGATTTGAAGGTACTAAAGAAGGAGTTCTTTTCATAGTTGCGATTGTTGTAATCGTAGCCCTTCTTTGATTAATAAATGGAGAATTTGGTAATGAATTTGTTGTAGTTATTGATATTGGAGTATTTGGAGATAAAATTGGTGATGATGATTGAAATGAATATGATGTTGAACAGGGTGAATTTGGTGGTGAATTAATTGAATTACACCTTAATAAATTTCTTAACATCTTATTCTCATCTTTTAATGATTGAATTTCATGCATTAATTTTAAAACTATACCTTCTTGTTCCTTTTCCATTGCATCTAAAGGATTTGTATCATTTATTGATGAAGGTATTATAATTTGTGGTAGTGAACTATTTGAGGGTGAGATTGATAATGTAGCCATATTATTACTAATAGTAAAATCTGGATTAATACCTTGTTTGTTTTTTTGATTTTTACTATTTGGTGTATTCGTTGTTGATGCACGTGGACTCAACTGTAAATCCAAATTATTATCAATAATATTATTATTACCTTTTTCTTCTGATTTAGATGTAAAAGAAAAATTTGATGAGGAATAATTATTACCAAAATTTGTATTTTTTTGGTATTCTAATAATGACTTAGATTTAGGTGATGATGTTGAATCAAAATTATTAATTATCAGAATATGTGGATTTTTCTGAGGTCATGTTATGTATAACTCTTAAAACAACAATATAGTAAAGTGATATATATAATTATATATATATAATAAATAATATATAGTATATAGTTATTATTTAATTATGTAGAGTGTTATGATATAAAACTATTTAATTAACATGTATATGATGATTAGCATAAAAGAGAAGAAAGAAGAAAAAAGAGAAAGTTTAAATATTAGGGCAAGGTGATGATGGCTTATATTTTAATAATAGATAAGAAATTTAGTAAAGTAGAGTCTATTTTAAATCCATATTAAATTGACACATTTACACACTAAAATTATAAACTAAATAAATAAAGCTGATCATCCATTTTAGAAAAGATGATTAGCTAATAAATAATTGATGATGATATAACCGATAAGGTTGCTAATGTGGGGTTTGAATTTACAAATATAAAAAAAAGGACACACATGTGTGATTGATACATTTAGGGAATAGTGGCTTTCAATTTACTAAATTTGGATTTTCTTAGTTTAGTTGTTAGTAGATTTTCTCAGATTTTAGTTTATTTTTAGTAATTCTTAAAATTGATTGATATATATATATATATATATCATATATATCATATATAAATTTATAGACAGAAAGGATCCAGAACTCTTAATAGAGTTCTCTAGATAAATAAGGGAAAACTATGATATAATTTAATCATCATAATCATACTCATAAATATTATGTTATTATTATTATTAGCGACAAATTTGGCTGTAAAAGCCACACCATGGATTTATTCTATATATATATATATATATCAAAACAGCGCTAGTATGCGACATGTAGCATGACATAACAAAAAAATATAATTAATATAGAAATATTTTATATATTTGGTATTTGATCTTAATTTTAAATATAATAAAAATAGTAGGAAATAAGCCTATAAATCTCTCTAATTGATCTTTTTTTAATATAATTTAGTTATAAAAGCAAATAGAGTTTCTGTAAAAGGTTGTTAGAAAAATTTCTTTTATGAATAGATAATGGTAAGAATTTACTAATTTTGTGTTTTTATATATAATTTTTAAAGTAATTGTAAAGTACAAATATTTTTATCATGTGAAAAATAAACAATAAAAAAATTAGATATCTATTTTAAATATAGTATGATACGATATTATATATATATATATATATATATAATTAGTTTATTATATTATACAATTATATATGCAGTTATATACTAATGTGAATAGAACAAATAGGTAAAAAACATGAAGAAAAGGAAATAGAAACAATTAAAGGTGGATATATATATATATATATATATATGTAACTGAGAAACAAAAAAAAAAGAAGGATAGAAATAAAGATTAAGGAGAATATGCTTGCAATTTTATGTAAAGAGGGAAAATAACATCAATTTATAAAATAAATTTATGAAATAAGATAATTTATATTTGATTAATTAAGAAAAGATAAGATAAATTCAATTCAAAACATTAATTTTTTTTTTTCTGTTAAAAATTATTAAAAATTAATAATATTTATTATTAATAATTAAAAAATTGCACACTTCTTCTTCTTCTTCTTTTTAGCTTCTTTTTCTTTTGGAGCTAAAGTTGCTCTTGTTGCAGCTTCGAAAACTTCTCTAACACCTTGATTTAATTTTGCTGAACATTCCATATAAGTTAATGCATTAATTTTATCTGCAACTTCTTGACCTTCAGCAGTTGATACAGGTTGTTGACCTAATTGAGCTAATCTATCAATTGTTGCACGATCATTCCTTAAATCAATTTTACAACCAACTAAAATAATTGGTACACCTTGACAAAAATGTAAAACTTCAGAAATCCATTTTTCTTGAACATTATCTAAAGTATCTGGTGAATCAACTGAGAAACAAATTAAAATAACATTTGAATCAGGATATGATAAAGGTCTTAATCTATCATAATCTTCTTGACCAGCTGTATCCCATAAAGCTAATTCAACTCTTCTACCATCAACTTCAACATCAGCAACATAATTTTCGAAAACTGTTGGAACATATAATTCTGGGAATGCACCTTTTGAGAAAACTATTAATAAACAAGTTTTACCACAAGCACCATCACCAACAATAACTAATTTTTTTCTAACATCTGCAATTCCACTTGACATTGTAATTATAATTATTATTTATTGTGTTTTATTTTATTGTATTATATTATATTATATTATATTATATTATATTATATTATATTATATTATATTATATGGTATGAATGTATTTTATTTATTTTATTTTATTTGTTGTAAAGTATTGTATTGTGTAATTTTAATATTTAATAATAAATTAATTTCCCCTTTTAAAATGTATAAAGATTTAATCAAATAAACAAGAGATGAAATATTCAAGATAATTTTTTTAAATAATAGTATTAATAACTATATTTCAATATAATAAAAAAAAGGAGAATATAATAAGTGAATAAATGAATAAGTAAATTAGTAAATGAGTAATAAACAAATAGATAAATAAATAAGTAAATAGTGAATAAACACAGTAAAACAAACAAACAAACAAACAAACAAACAAACAAACACCAAGTTAGAGTTAGTAAGTGAGAGAAACAAAACAAGGCGACTCTCCCATTTTCAAATTTCCTTTCGGTTGACGTGAATTTTTTTAAAACTGAAAGTAAAACAAAAACAAAAAAAAACAAAAAAAAACAAAAAAACAAAAAAAAAAAATTATCGAGAAAGTTTTTTTTTTTTCTATTTCAACATTTAACAATTTTTAAAATTAGCAAAAATGAAAACAAATTTATTTATTTGCACATGCGTTTATTTATATAACGCCTTCATAAAAACATTTCATTGAATGAGTATTTATTTTCGTGTCTTGTGCTAAAAATCAATTTTTTTTCAATCACATTTTTTTTACTAAATATTATGTCTTTGTCTGTGTGTTATTATTATTACTACGTAATATATTTACATTATATATATTTTAATCATAAAACAGAGATTTCATAATTTTAAATAGGTTTAATTTATATGAATATCCTATATGAATACAACTATATGAATATAACTAACTATATGAATATAACTATATGAACATATAACCAAACTGGAATTGTCTAGATATATTATTTATAGGAAGAAGTTAGAGGTAAATTTAGGTCTCGCCCTCCCCCTTTTGTATTCCAAATGATTGATTATATTTATATTCGGTCTCAGTTCCCCTTTCAAAAGATAAATCAATTAATGATAATAAATAGTTTTTTTTTTTTTTCTTATTAATTGAGTTGCCGTCCGTGTTCTTTCTTGGCTTATATATATATATATATATATTATATCATTGAGTAATTTATATTACTAAGTAATTATTATCATATTATATTCTTATATAAACATGATTAAAGGATATCTAGCTCTTAAATATTAATTTCTAAATAAAGTAATTAATTATTTGTTTATTTATTTAATTAGAAAGAAATTGTGAATAATTAGATGTAACATGAATACCACATTCAGTTTTAGCTTTACCTTTCCATCTACCACTACGTTCATCTTCACCTTCTGCAACAGGTTCAGTACTATGCCAATCACCAACAGATTTATAACCTAAATCAAGTAAATCATTATATGGTACTTGATTTTTATCAATATATTCTTTAACATCATTAAAATTATATGATGCTAATGGATTAATTTTAATAACTTTTAAAGTTTCATCAATTTCAATTATTGGTAATTCTGATCTAGCTGAACCTTGTGATCTACGTCTACCTGTAAAAACAACCATTATACCTAATTCTTCATAAGCTCTCTTTAATGGTTCAACTTTAACTAAATAATCATATTTTAATTCATCCTTTTCCCATAATTGATCACCATATTTTTCTGAAAATTCTTTATCAGTTTTACATCCTTTAGGTTTAAAAATATGTAATTTAAAATTTGGATATTTTTTTTCAATTTTTTTAACTAATTCTAATGTTTGTGGGAAATGATATAATGTATCAATAAAAACTAATTCAACTGGAAATTTTTCATTATTTTCACTTTCACTTTCACTTTCACTTTCATTTTGTTTAATTTTAAGTTTTGATAACATATCAATTATACATAAACCAGTTAATCCAAATGCTGTAGTTTGAAATAATCCTGGAAATGTTAATATTGACCATTCAAGAATTTCTTCTGGTTTTAATGTTGATAATGTTTTATTCCAATGTTGAAGTAATTTTGGATCAATATTTAAAATTGGCTTTTCAGTTAATGTCATTTTGTTTTAATCAAAATTTCTAATGTTACAACTAATGTTATTAAAATTATAATTAGAATTAATATTTTAACATCTTAAACTATAAATATATATTAATATATATATTAATAATTAATATATTACTAATCTTTGATATAAAATATTTCTTGACATTGAATTTTTCAATTAAAAAGAAAAAATCATGAATAATAATAAAAAAAAAAAAAAAAATAAATATTTATATTTATTTATTAAAATTACCTTCTTAATTAGGAAATATATTGAAAAAAAACCCCGCGCAATGTCACGTGGTAGGAAATTCTTATATATATATATATATGTAACTAATTAATTAATCGATTGATCGTCCATCTATCGACTCTCACAATTTGACGACAGTCAAACTATGTTATAGTTAATAAATTTGCTAACTATTAATTACAATTATTTTAAAAACTCAAAAATAATTTATTATCACTGAAACAATTTTTTATTTACTTTTAAATACTTAAAGACAATTTCTTATCAAAAATTTAAATATCATATTATATTATAAATGTCAACAGAGAAAAGATATGAAAATACAGATTCACCACTAGGTTCATTACAAGAAGAAATTTCAAGCATAATTGAAACATTTATTCATTTAGGTGTTCAAGTTCATGATTTTCAAGGAACTGAAGAGGCAAAACTTGGATTAGCAAATCATATAAATAAAACAATTACTAAATTACGTGAAATTAGTCAAAGAAATGATTTAAGTAATATAATGATACCAACAGATTTACTTAATTATATTCAAGATGGTAGAAATCCTGATATATATACTAGAGAATTTGTTGAAGTCGTAAGGAAGATAAATCAATATTTAAATGGTAAATCACTTGCATTTGAAAAATTTAGAGATATTCTAGCTGCTTCTATTAAACAAGAATTTCCTGAATTAACAAATGAGGTTGATATGATTAAAATAAAGACAAATATTTAACTTGAGTAAATTAAATTAAATTAAATTAAATTAAATTAAATTATATTAAATCAGTGAAGCGGATAAAGAAATTGTTTTTAGGATAACTCCGTGATATCAACCCAAGTATAGAAAAAAAAGCAGAATTTTTATCTATAAACAAACTATATTTTAAAATTTCTAATATAATAATTATGTAATATACTTAATGTACTATAATCAATTAAATAATTAATTTATCAAGAATTTTGTAGTGAAAAAAAAAAAAGTGTAATAAAATTAATAATTAAAAGAACATGTTATCATTAACAAATTAATTCAAAACGTCATATCTTATATAATTCTTTCTTTAAAGTAAAATGAAGAAAACAATATAGAAATGATAAATAAACGATGCAGCACAGTTCTTTATCTTAAAACGGTAACTCAGTCCACTGCTTGTAAGTCCAAAAATTCGTCGTTATCTATAATTAATTAGTTTCTTTAGTGTGAGTTCTTAAATTTCGAGGATTAAATTTCTCGTTTAGGTAATGCTAATCAAGAACTCCTTTTACTGATTGATAAGTTGATAGTGTTTCGAAATAAAATAAAGAAAAGAATTTATTGATTCCTAGTTATTGATATGTATTTTAGATATTTTCCCCCAAGTTTTTGATTCATTGTTATTCTTTTTTAAGGTTGTTTAATTGACAGGATAATTCTTAATTAATTTTAGTTTGTTGTTATCCAATAGAATTCATCAATCGCATACTTATCTAAAAACTTTGCCTTTTCCATAATAAACTGACAGTTGATGGCTATAGGAAGAAGACATCACCGTATTTTTTCTATTTTGATGATTTGACGTTAATGTTATTTCATATTGAATCTATTATTAGAGACCCTGGTAGCTTGGACATGACATTACAGCTTTTACTAATTTTCAAATTGTCATTAATTTATCTATGGATTGTTTAAACAGTAATGTATAAAATATTATGAAATAATATATTATTAAATATATATTTGAATCTTTTGATAATTTATAATCTGTCATCTTTTGGTCCTTTTTAAACTTTTACAATGCCTTATATCTGATTTTTTTTATTTATAAGTAATTGCATATCCTTTTTTTTTTTTACTTTTGATCAAAAACCGTTTCAAAATCTCAAACTTTCTTTTTTTTATTTCTTCAATTTATTCTAATTATTCTAATTTTTTTTTTCTATTATTTATCTATTTTTAATATTGTGTTTTACTTAATCAATATACAAGAATCAATATGGGTTATGCAAATTCTGGTCTCGGTTCAGCAGCTCTTATCCTAAGTCGAGATGATATCCCAATGAGTGAAGATCAATCTACATTTTCCGCAGCTGACATGGGTTATGTCATGTTTTGTACAGTTGGTGTTATGATTTTAACACCCGCAATTGGTATGTTTTATGGTGGTACTTTAAAAAGAAAAAATATTATTCAAATTTTATTTCAAAGTTATATGGTTACGGCATTAATTACTGTTCATTGGTTTTTATTTGGTTATTCTTTAGCTGTTTCACCATCAGCTTCAAATGTTATGGGTAATTTTAGTTGGGGTGCTTTAACTCACATTGGAGTTGGTCCATACCTCGAAGGTGGTACAATTCCATCAATTATTTATTTTACATTTTCTGCTTTTTTCCCAATTGCAACAGTTCAAATTTTTGTTGGTGCAATTGCTGAAAGATCAAGATTATTACCATCACTTGTCATTGGTTTTGTTTGGTGTACCGTGGTTTATTGTCCACTTGCTTATTCTACTTGGTGTTCAAAAGGTTTCTTATACAATTTAGGTGCATTAGATTTTGCTGGTGGTGGACCAGTCCATATTGCATCTGGTGGTGCTTCACTTGCATATTCACTCTTTATAGGTCCAAGAAAAGATTGGCTTGATCCAAAAACAAAGAAAGAATATGAACCTCAAAATACAATTATTACATTTATTGGTGTTTCACTTATTTGGTTTTCATGGTTATGTTTTAATTCTGGTACTTTATTATCAGTTAGTACTAGAACAGGTTATATTATGGCAAATACACAAATTGCAGCATCTAGTGCTATGATTGCTTTTGTTCTTGTTGATTATGCATTTACTCGTAAATGGTCTTTAGTTTCAGCATGTGAAGGTGCAGTTGCAGGTTTAGTTAATATTACTCCATCCTGTGGTTTTTATACACCATATTGGGCATTTATTACTTCAATCTTTGTTGGTGCATGTTGTAAATTAGCATATAGATTTAATGAAGCAACTGGTATTGATGATACTACTAGATCTTTTATTATTCATGGATTTGGTGGTATTTTAGGTTCAATTTGTCTTGGTGTATTTGCTTCACCTTATATTGCTGGTACTGATGGTGTTACAGAAATTGAAGGTGGTTGGATTTATCATCATTGGAAGCAAATGGGTTATCAATTTGCTGCATGGACAACTTGTTTCTTTTGGTCAGCCGGTGCAACTTATATCATTTGTTTTATTGTTGATAAAATCCCTGGTTTAAAAGTTAAAGGAAACGATGAATTGGAAGCAATGGGTGCTGACTTTTATGAAATGGCTGAAGTTGATGGTAATTATACTGATCAAATGTATCCACAATTCTCATTAAGTGCTATTAAAGGTAACTCTTTTACTGGTTATGATGATTATGAACTTGGTAACATTCATGTAATTGAAGGTGAAGGTGAAGGTAGCTCTAGTAATGAAACTGGTACCGATAAAGTTAAACCAGTTAAGGCTATGGAGTTTTAAGTTTGTTGTATTTTTGTTTTATTTCTGTGTATTTATTTTATTTACTTATACAAACAAAGAGGAGTGTAAATATATCGAGTATATTTGCATTCATTTTTGTTTTGTTTTTTTCTTATTTACCGTTTATATTTTTGAGTATTGTTTCAATCAATATCTTTTTTGCTTTTGTAATAATTGATTATCAATTAACTTTTTAACTTTGCTAAGTTATTCTGTTGAAATGGTTAGTAAGTGCAACAAAGACAAAACAAAAGAGTGAAGACATTACTCCCGTACACCAAAACAACTGAATAATTTTTCATAATTTTCCAATCCACCATCGCTGAAAAAAAAAAAGTGTTAGAAAAATTAAAACTTCTCAGTCGTCGAATTTTATTGTATGTATTATGTATGAGTGTAATACTATAATTAACAAATACTAGGATTTTTCACTTTTGTATTTTGCTTCTAAAGTTTAATAATAAAAGGAAACAACATTAGAAGTTATCACTATACACAAAATGCTTTCCAGATCTACAGTTGTTGCTGTCAAGGCTAGTGCAAAGTCTCAAATCAAGACTGTTGCAGCTTCTAAAAATGTTTTTGTAAGATTTAATTCAACTGAATCAAAAGAATCTGCTAAATCAGTTAAACCAAAATCTTCAAAGAAACCATTTTATGATACTTATACCAATTTTTTAAGTACTCAAAAATTAAATGAACATGGTGAATTTACTTATGAAAGACCAACTGAAAAAGATTATGAAAATTCAGAACTTGCAAAACATATTAAAAATGCAACTAATGAAAAAGAGAGATTAATTGAAGAAAAATTAAAATCATTAGCTGAAGAAAATGGTGTTAATTATGAAGATTTAAAGAAAAAATTTGATGAAAAAGTTAATGCTAAAATTGAAGCTGTTAAGTCTGAACATAAAGAAATTGCTAAAAAAATTGAAAACTTTGTTACAAAATTATCATTACCAGTTAATGGTCCATCAAATTTAATCAATGATTTATTAGATAATTTATTACCATTTGCTGATAAATTAAATGAATCTGCAGCTTTTAATTATATCTATAAGATTGATCCAAATTTTGCAAAAGCATTTAGTAAAGTTATTAGAACTGAACCAACTCAAGAATCAGTTAACGAAATGTCCAATGCATTTCAAAATGGTCCAATTTCTCAAATTACAAATGAACAATATGAAGAATTGAAATCATTATTATCAAAGCAAGAAACTGTTAAACCAACAACTGAAACCGAAGAAGTTCCAAAAAATATCAAACATATTAATGTTGATGGTCTTTCAGTTCTTGAAAGTATATTCTCCAATTTAAATTCTTATGAAAATATTAATAGTGCACCATTAATGAAAACAATTGAAAAAATTGATCCTGAATTTGCAATATTATTAAAAAGTTATGAAAGTATAGATTCTAATAATGAAGAAAGTTTAAAATCTAAATATGAAGAAATTTTAAAATATTGTTCTAATAAAGAATCCAAAATTTATAAATCATTTAGTGAAGAAGGTTCAAATGAATTTAAATTAATGGATGAAGCATTAAAACAACCTATACCTATTGATTTAGCTGAGATTTATGAAGTTTTTGAATTTTATCCAGATTATTTTACCAGTGACTTATTCCAAACAATTACTAAAATTGATCCAAAATTCGGTAAATTATTGAATGAATTAGAAACTTTACCAGAAGGTAAAGAATTAGATGAAAAAAATGATGAAATTGATGCATATTTATCAAATAAGGAAACTCCAATTTATAAAGCAATGAATGATGTTAGTTCTGATGCATTTATTACATTAAGAGAAAAATTAGATGAAGAATGGGAAAGAATGGAATCAATTGTAACTGTTGAAAAATTAGTTGAATATATTCTTCACAATGGTTTAGAAAGTGATGGATTTAAACTTATCTCTAAAATTGATCCTGAATTTGCATCATTAACAGCTAAACTTGCAACTGAAGAAGATAATGAAAAAGCATTAGGTGCATATTCTGCAGTTGAAGAATATTTACAAAAGCCAAATCCAATTTCTACTACATTAGAAAATAAAGATTCATTAGATTATAAACTTCTTGCAGATCATATTTTTATGAAATCTGATGAAAAAGAAATAACTAATAATAATGATAAAATAGAATCTTTAAATACTCCAATTAAAAATGAAATTACAACATTATCAAAAGAAAATAAAGTTGATTCAGCTCTTGAAGCTATTCAAAATGAAGATCAATCTAAACTTCCAGAAGATGTTGCTAAAATGAATGAAATGTATGATATGACAATTGGTATTATTAATGAAATTGAACAAGAATTAAGTAATAATACATTTATTCCAGTTTCACGTCAAGTTAGTGCTAAATTAGATAAATTATTAGGTTTCCAACCAACATCTGAACAAGTTGAATCATCTGAAGCTTTAAAAGGTAGAGAATTACCAAAACAAAAAGATGAAGTTTTAGAACTTGCTGTAAATATTATTATGAAAGATGGTAAAAAGGAAATTGCTAGAAAACACTTAAATAGAGCACTTTATTTATTATTCTTAGAAACAAGAAGTAATCCAGTTGAAAAATTAAAGGAAGCATTAGATATTGTTGCACCAATTGTTGTTACTAAAACTATTAAAACTGGTTTTGCAAAGAATTATACTGTTCCTGTACCATTAACACAAAGACAAAGAAATAGAATGGCATTATTATGGATACTAAATTCATGTGATTCTAAGGCATCAAATGATTTCTCTGTTAGATTATGTGATGAAATTTTACATGTCTTATCTGGTAAATCTTCCTTAATGGATAGGAGAGTATTAAGTCATAAAATGGCAATTGCTAATAGATCATACCTTACTATCTAAGTTTATTGATCTTACATCTTTCATTCTGTACATAAGTAAATACATATATAAAACGATATCTATATACTATAACCCCTCTATTTAATAGTAAAATCAATTGTAAAAGTTAAAAGAAATAGAGACAGTTAAACAACCAAAAACAACTTAATAATGGATTGTCTATCCCATATTATGAAATGAGAAAATCCTGGAACGTGATAGAAAAAGAAATATTAAATAAGTAAAAAAATATATAATATTATATATTTTAATTAGAAGAAGAAAAAAGTCTCAACAATCGAAGTTGTTTCATATTTGAACTTTTCTTCTCTCTCATACATAATGCAATGTAAGAGACATTGTTATATTAAACATTAAAACCTATGATGATAATAAATACCGAGTATCTCTTTTTGAAATTTTTAATTTTTATTTTAAACTTATTCTAACTTTGTTCTAATATTTACGTTACTTCAACTATTTATAATTCTACTTTATTTCTCTTTTTTTTTTATTGAACTAATATATATATATATCTCAAATATACACAATCTTATCAAATTAGGGAAAAAGAATTGTTTGGTTAAATAATATTAAATATTTTATAAATAATACTAATATGGATACAGATTTCAGTAATCAAGAAGTGATGGATAACAGGAATAGTAACAATAATGATAATATTAGTAACAATAAATTGAAAAAAACAATTGAACGTGATGATAAACATTCAATATATGATTCTGAATCCAAAAGAATTTATTATAATAGTTGTTTACATCCAAGATTTAAAGAAACAAGGGCATTGTTTATTGCAAATATTGAACCACAATTTGATATTGAAAGATTTAAAAATTTACTCATTGAGGAAGCTGAAAATAATGGTGGTATGATAGAGAGAGCTTGGTTAAATAATAATCGTACCCATTGTTATGTTCTTTGTTCAACAACTTTAGGGGCTGTTGCAATTAGGAAAAGATTGAATGGTAAAACGTTGAATGTTAAAAATAATAATAATAATAATAATAATAGTAATGATAATAATGATAATAATGATAATAATGATAAGGATTTAAAAGAAGAGAGTGAGATTTCTAATGATTATAGAGAAGAAAATAAAGATTATGAATTTGATTCAAATATTAGTACAAATGAAGAAAGTGAGAAAGATGATACCGATAATAAAATAAAGGAAGAAAATAATAAACAATATAAAGAGATTGAAAGTAAAGACAATAAAGAATATGAAAATGATAATCATAATGAAGATGAAGAAATGATTGATCAACAAGTAAAAAATTCTTCAAATGAAGATACTAATGATAATAATGAAAATATTCAAAGGAATGATAATACAAATCATAATTTATTTGTAGATTTTATTCCTGTAAAAGCTGTCGACAGTTGGATTGAAGCAGAAAGAGAAAATCCACTTGATGCTATATGGAGAATATCTTATTTTACAGAACCATCAATTGCAAAGCCTGGAACTAAATTTAAAATGGCAACTCATGTTATGATTAATTACCCTAATGATTCAGCAGGCTATGTAAGAGGACGGCTTCCACGTATTAATAGTAATTTACATGATTCCATCAACACTTACAAACCATTATTATTAATAAGTAGAGATAATCATAGAGGTAGTAATCAAAGTCGAAGTATTGGAAGACCAGAACAGAAGCGAAATAGAAGTAATGATAGAAGAGATAGAAGAGATAGAAGAGGGAGAAACAGAGATCACGTGGACAGAGACAGAATCAGAGATAGAGATAGAGATAGAGGTAGAGACGGAGATAGAAATAGAGATAGAGAACGCATTTCATTTAACTCAAGAATATCTAAAAGGCCACCCCAAAGAAGAGCTGACGTATACATTCCTAAATATTGAGAGACAAAAAATTTTAAACTATGATTTTTTGTTTTCGAATGTAATAATAGATATACATTAAGTATTAGATGAATTTATATATTATATATACAAGACTTTTTTTTATAATTATTTGATTAAAATTCTAAAGATGCCAAAAACTTTTAATTAAGTGACAAATACCATTTTGTTCAGTTTCTATTATATAAATACCATAAACTGATACCCAAGTACCAAAATTTAACATAAACATAGCTATTTTATTCCAGATACCAAACTTTCTTATTGGAATATAATCAATAATACAACTTTTCAAACCATATCTTGCATGTAATGCAATTAGAATTGCTAGTGTTGCATCTGCAATTGGATAATCAACACCTGCAATAAATGGGAAAACAACTAATGGTGTCATTCCTAAGATAACCATTCTTTCATAAGCCCATTCAAATGAACCATGTGAAATATCAGGTTCTGGTGGTACATATGCATCATTGACAGTACCAATAATATTACCTGGTACTTCTTCCTTTAGTTTAAAATTGGATAATTTTGGTAATTTTGGTAGACGTGGTTTTAATGAAAAATTTCTAGATAATATTTGAAATTTTGGTGCTGTAATAATAGATGGCTTTAATAATCTTGTTGTCAACATTATTTCAACGCTTTTCTGTATCTTCAATTTAACTTAGTAATGGATAAATATGAATAGTAAAGTGGTTAATAAGTGAACAAAAAATCCAAAATAGTAAATTATAAAATAATTCTAAAAACATGGTAAAAAATAAAAATATTCTATGGAGAGCGAAAGAAAATTACTATGAATTTATTACTCTTTGTTATATACTTATTTTACATGAATATATCTATTGAATAAATAAAACAATAAATTTAACCCCAAGTTGCTGGAGCAACCTCATTATCATCTGAGAATGGATCGTAGTCATCCTTTTGAGCTCTATTTGGAAGATTAATTATTTTAGGACTTTGAAGAGCACTCCTTTTAGTTGGAATTGGTGGAGGTATTTTCTTTTTATTTAAAGACGAAGACGAAGAAGAATATGCCTTAACCGGTGGATTTTCTTTTACAAACCTATTCTCTGAAATATAACTATCACTATCATCATCATCATCATCTTCATCGGCATCTTCATTACTATCATATTGGTCATTGTAATTTTTAATTTGCGATTTAGGGTCAGATCTTGATTTAGGTGCTGAAGATGATGATTGAAGTGGTTTTTGATTAACAGGTTCATGGTCAGATTCATAATCTTGCATTGAATCATAATCTGAATCCGAATCCGAATCCGAATTATCGTTATTTTTAACTCTGGCTTCACTTGGTACACTTTGTTCTTCATATTTCTTTAATGAAACAACTAAATCATCATTACATTTAAGTAAAGGACCTAATAATTCTTCTTTATTAACTAATTGTAAATATCTTAAAACTTTTCTTCTAATTGCACGACATTCATCAAATGCATCATTTGCTTTAATTGAATGAATTGATAATTCATCTTTATCAAGACTTGATAAAATATTTAATAAATTTGTTGCCATTATATTTGCTTGTGCAATTAATTGCATAATTTTTGGAGCTTCCTTTTCATAATTAATTCTTGGAATTTTAAATTTTTTATCTAATTCTGCATTTGTTTTTGGTCTATTAATTTGACTATCACGAGAATTAAATCTTGAGTATAAATTTTCATCAATTGATTCATTATAACTATCATATCTACTAATGCTATTATTATTATTATTATTATTATTATTATTATTACTATAACTAAAATCATCATCATTATCATCATTACCAAATGGTGCATAATCCATATCAGCTTCATCATTCATAAAATCAGGAACTTTTGTACGATCATATTTTGAAGAAGAATATTGATGATTTGATCTCTTTTTCAATCTTCTACCTTTCATATTTCTTTCATATAATAAATTAATATTTCTTAAACGATCATCATCACGAAATTCATTATACCAATTTGACATTAAAGAACATGCTAATTCTGCAACTTTCCTATTTGGAACATTATTTAAATTAACAGAAGATGATGATGAAGGAGCAGAAGGATCTTTTAGATAAAATTGTAATCTATTTAAAAGTTTATCATCATCACATAATGATTTAATTTCATTACCACCATTAATAATTAATAAATCTAAAATTTTTAATGCATTATATTGATCTTTTGCATCTCCATATTTTAATTTTTTTCGTAATGCCCTTGCAGCTTCAATTGGACCTGGTTCTGAAAAATCTTTTTGATTTCTTATAGCATCTAAAAGTGATGATAATTGAGTTTCAATATAATAATCATCACCTGATGGTTCATTTTGAGTACAACAATCATTGATAATAGAAGTGACTGCAGTATATTGATGACTGTTTAAGAAACCCATAATTTTTTTTTTAAAGAAATAATCAAATTAATAAGAAAAGAAAAACAGAAAACGAAAGGATATTTTAAAAACGTAATTGATAATTGATAAGGGATATTCTCAAATTCAATAAATGATTAATTATTAAAGGATATTTCTAAAGAAGAGAGGAATTGCGATAAAATAAGATAATAAAGATATTCAAATGATATGAAAAGATGAATACAATGTTTCAGATTTATGTGATAGCAAAAAAAAAAAAATGTTACTTAATTTAGTCCTACATAAATTTGACTAATTAATTAATTAATTTCTGATTAGATCAGTGATATTTTTAATATTATGACCACTTTGTATTTTTTGTTGCTAATTTAATTAATAATGATTATCGCTATCTAAAAACACTCTACAGTTTTTTTTTTTTGTGTTTGTGTCTGTGTGTGTGGCTCAATTTATTTTAGTGTTGCATATAATATAATAATGTGTTGACTATACAGTATTATATTATCCCGAGTGTGGGATTTATATTGTTTAGCTTTAATAGTTTGCTATCTCTTAACAACAATGTATATATTATTCAATTAAATGAGATTATTGAATTGAAATATATTTGTAAAAATCATTTATTTATATTCAATCGATTTATTAATTCAAACTTCCCAGTCTCTCTTGTACATTTAATTGACCATTTTACTAGAACTTTAAAGAATTAATTTCTTTAAGTGATTATAATATTATTGAAAAAGAACTATTTTTAAAAAAAAAAACTTTGATCAATGCAAACAATTATGCGATTACTGTATATACTCACATAAAATGCAACGCTCTTTGAACATTTCAAAAAATTTTTTTTTTTTTGATATTTTTTTTTTGTGCGTCGTTTTCATTGGCACACATAAACTGAAAAATTTTCCAGCGTTTTAAAATTTTGCCAATTTTATATAAAAGCACTCATTTCCTCTTTTTCAATTTATTTCTTCAATTTACACCTTACTTCTGGTTATTTATTTCTCTCTCTCTTTTCCTTTGATCAGATTTTCATATCATATTATCAATCACATAGACATATATATATATATAATACAAAAATGGTAAGTACTATCATTAATAATATATCCGGCTAAAGGATCTAAAGATATTGTTCATTTGTGAACGTATGTCATGTTTAAAACCTGCAGTTTTTTTTTATTTTCCATTTAATATTAGTCTAATCTTTTATTCTTAAAGGGTTTGATATTTCAATTTATTTGAGGAATATAATTAAAGGAACTCAGGACATGCATACTTTTCATTTACACAATTCTATGGATTCCTTACTTTATTTAATTTTGAATTAAGAGTGTATTTGTTTGTATGCATGTCTTGCTTTACTTTTTTTTGTATTTCTTATTTGATAAAAATATTTATCTTTTAAGTTTAAAGGCTGGGAAATGTCATTTATTTATTGACATTTCCAGTAGAGGATTAAGTTTCAGGAAGATTAATTAATCAGTTTAAGTTTGACTCGTTTACTTGATGACCGATGCCTAATTTTTTTTTTAAAAAATTTAACTAGAGTTAACGAGTTACTAACCTATATAATAATAATAATAATTATATTATGATTATTTTTTTTCTTCTCCTCAATGATACAGCCAGCAAAAAAAGTTGCACCAGCTCCTTTAGCCACTAAAAAATCTAAATCAGTTTCATCAAAAAATCCATTATTTGAATCTACTCCAAAGAATTTTGGTTTAGGTCAAGCAATTCAACCAAAAAGAAATTTATCAAGATTTGTTAAATGGCCAGAATATATTAGATTTCAAAGACAAAAGAAAATCTTATCTTTAAGATTAAAAGTTCCTCCAGCTATTGCACAATTCTCTAATACTTTAGATAAAAATACTGCAGCTGAAGCTTTTAAATTATTAAATAAATATAGACCAGAAACTTCTGCTGAAAAGAAAGAAAGATTAACTAAAGAAGCAGCTGCAATTGCAGATGGTAAAAAGAAAGAGGATGTTTCTGAAAAACCATATGTTGTTAAATATGGTTTAAATCATGTTGTTGGTTTAATTGAAAATAAGAAAGCAAAATTAGTTTTAATTGCAAATGATGTTGATCCAATTGAATTAGTTGTTTTCTTACCAGCATTATGTCACAAGATGGGTGTTCCATATGCTATTGTAAAAGGTAAGGCAAGATTAGGTACTTTAGTTCATCAAAAAACTGCTACAGTTGCAGCTCTTGTTGATGTTAAAGCTGAAGATCAAACTGCATTAGCTAAATTAGTTTCAACTATTAATGCAAATTACATTGAAAAATACGATGATTCAAAGAGACACTGGGGTGGTGGTATTATGGGTGCTAAAGCTCAAGTTAGAATGGCAAAAGCTGCTAAAGCTGCAGCTGTTGCTGCAACAAAGCAAGCTTAATTTTAATACATAAGAACTTGTAATTTATAAAATATCCTATATTTGTATTTTTTCTATATAATTTTCATTTAAACGTTACTTAACTTATAATTATTATTGTAATTTGTTGGAGTAAATATATTTAACATATTACTTGAAAGAGAAGTTATCCATGTTGAAGAAAATGTTGATAAATTGTGATGTGACTGCGAAAACACTTTACACCCCACATAAACCTTTCAAAGCTTTAATGTGAGTGGTGCGTGGGTGGGATTCCAGTTTAGGAAGTGAAAAAAAAAAAAAAACATTTCAACTAATATTTTTTTTAGTAGTAGTGATGATTGTGTTCGCTTACACGCTAACAAATGTCGCTCTGTCTTTACACTCTATAGTATTACTCAAAAATTAATATATACAGATTTTTAAACTTCAATTTTGGTACTTTCCATTAAATCTTTTTGAGTTTTGTCATTTAACAACCGAATTTAACAGATACAAGTATGTTATATCTAAAATCATAGAATATTTTAATGATGAATCATGTGCAATAAACAGTGAAGTGAATTAAGAGAATATGTTGAAATTAAAGTCAAATGGAGAATATTACGAAAATTACTTAGTAGAGGAAATAAATAATTTTATTTGTCAGATGAAATAATATGAATTAAAACTTTTTAATAGAGTGTATGTTACTTTTTGATTCCCTTTCAAGATATGAAAATTGAACATTCATCTGTCAATAGATTCTGTTATAATTTCAGCTTTTGAAAATATTATTCAAAGCTATTACCATTTACCTTTTCAAAATAATTCTAGAGCACATGAAAACATTAACTTAAGTTTATAATTCCCAAATAATTCAATAAAATTACTAACATTACAATATCTTTTTACTGATTTTAATACTTTTATTTTAAAATAGAATGTCTAAGTCCAAGAACCATACAGCACATAACCAAACCAAAAAGGCTCACAAAAACGGTATCAAGAAACCAAAGACCAACAGATACCCATCATTAAAGGGTGTTGATGCTAAATTCAGAAGAAACCACAGATGGGCTTTACACGGTACTGCTAAAGCTTTAGCTGCAAAGAAAGCTGCTGCTGCTAAATAAATTAATTAAATAGTTATATTTTATAAACTGTATAATTTCTGATTAATCTTTCTGAAAACTTAAATATACTAACTGTAAAATCAATGTAATTTTTTGATATACTTGAAATTTTACCTTACATGTAAAAAAATATGAAAGGGTTAAAGTGATGAGAAGGACTATTACCTAATTAGGAAATAATAATTTGAATTGCCCTGTTTTCAAAATTAATTTAATTATGTTTCATATAAGTTGATATTTGCCCTTTCCTAATTTCTTTTTTGTTTATTTCTTTAGTTAATATCTTCTGTAACCACAATTGTTTTTAATTTTGAGAAACAACCAAACTAAGAGTTAAAATGACCGAAGAGCAAAATCAACAATTAACTAACGATAAATTTATTTTGAATAGTATTGATAACGTCGAAAAAGTAACTGAAGAATTATCTGAATTAGTAATGTACCACACCATTATAAAATTGCTTTAATAATTGTAATTGTACTAAACCTGTCTTATGAACCTTTTTACTAACATCAATGTTTTATTTATAAAATTGTAACTCAGTTTTAATTAAGTGTATTAATGAATATAATACAACTGATCAATCCATTAGTTTGGAACATATAGAAAATACCAATTGCAAAGAGGAAATTAAAACCTCTTGTTGTGCTGCCGATGAGGATATTAAAGTTTTATCGAATGAGGAGCAGGAAGAAATTAATGAAATAAAAGAAGTTCTAAATTCTATTATTGCCGATAATAACTTAGACAATGCAAATGACAAAAACGATAATAACGATATTGATGATCAAAATATCACTTTAACTGCAGATATAATTTCAGGCAAAAAGAAAAATCACAAAAAAAAAAATTACAAGAAAAGGTTTTATAAAAAATCAAAGAAACCATCAAAACAAGAACCTGAACCTATTTCATCAGAAAAGGAAACAGTAAATTATGATAAAATACATCATCATTCAGAAAATAATAACAGAACTCATATTACTGAAAGTATTAATAAAGAATATCACCCCAATGCCAATAATGTTGAAGAAGGTAAAAGCAAATCAAACAAAAAAAGATATGGAAAATTCAATCATAATAAAAGAATTAGCTATTTAATTCCAACTGATGCCATTCCAGTTGTTTTATCAAACAACTTTAATAATCATCATAGAAACTATTCAAATGATAATTACCGGTCTTTTCCTCCAAAATATATTCGTGTTCCTTATGAATCAGCCCTAGAAGTTAGATCAAATTACTCTTACAAGAATAATTACAATTTAACAGGTAACTCATCCACCCAAAGAAAGGATATTGATAAAAAATACGACGATAACATAAAACAGAAAAAATATTATAATAAACAACAATATAAATATCTTCCAATAAGAATGAATGATTCATATTATAATCACAATCCATTCCCAAGATATTATAATGGTAAAAAATCGAAGGAGAATAAAATAGAGAATAAACCTGAGATCGAAAATTCTGAAAACAAGGAATTTATTGCAATAAAAAAAGTGGATGGAACTACTGAAACTGAAGAACTGACTACAATTATAAATGTTTGAAGATAAACATATTTTGCTTTTACACCTTTTTTGCAAATTTAATAAATCTATATCTTTTGCTTTTCATTACTAATGCTATTATCGTTCTTGCCTTTTTTTGTATTGGCACTTATAAAAATTAGTTTAGTGTTACTGGCGTATTTAAGTACTTTATAATTTAAATCAATTTAACATTGAAAACTCATTTTTTTTTGCGAAAAGATATTAAAGAAAAGAAAGAATTAACTAATATTATATAACCTAATCATCGTTCTTATCTTTGGAACCTCTTAACAAACCGGTTCTTCTAGCAGCAATTAAACCTGCCTTTTGACCAGAAACAGCACCTCTAGAGATAGTTGAAGCTTTACCAATATGTTGATGGTTACCACCACCATGAGGGTGATCAACTGGGTTCATAGCAACACCTCTAGTCTTTGGCCATGAGTTTCTCTTAACTTTGTATTTATGGAATGCTCTACCAGCCTTTAATAATGGTTTATCAATTCTACCACCACCAGCAACGACACCAATAACACCTCTAGCATCTGAAGAAATGATTTTCTTTGCACCAGATGGTAATTTAACTCTGGTTTTGTTTTCATCTGGGTTGTGTCCAATAATAATAACATAGTTACCTGAAGTTCTACCTAAAGCACCTCTGTCACCAACTTTTTCTTCAACGTTGGAAACAATGGTACCTTCTGGTAAAGAACCTAAAGGTAAAACATTACCAATGTTAAGTGAAGCACTCTTACCACAGTAAATGAATTGACCGGTATAAACACCTTCATTAGCAATAAAAGTTTCTTCTCTTAATTTGAATCTGTATGGATCTCTGAATGAAACTTTAGCTAAAGGAGCACCTCTACCTGGATCATGAATGATTTGTTTGACAACACCTCTAATGTAACCTTGTCTTTCAGCATAATCTAAGGTTCTTAACTTAGCAGCACCTTTTCTTAATCTGGTGTGGGAAGTGAAAATGGAACCTGCACCCTTTCTTTGGTTTCTGATAACTCTACCTGTAATAAAATAATGAATAAAAAAAAAACAAATAAAAAATGTTAGTATTGTTGATAATCAGTAATTTTTTTAACTCATTAGTACATGTTATCCTTTTATTCTGAAATATCTGCAATTATATTATTCATGAATAAACTAGATGTTTCTTATTTTTGTGATTTCTGTATGTAAAGTTTAGAACATTTTATAATAATTCCATAATGAAAAATAATTTTAATTGCGGGTTTCATGGTGAAACATATACTATCAATCATTAGTTATTAATATTTTATATTTATATTTTACTTTAAACATTGACTATTTTTGTAAGCTGATAAATCATTTTTCTAATATTAACTTGATTTTAATCATTCAAAGAAAAACATGTTTAATATCGTTGCTATTAACATAGTTATGAAACATACCCATTGTTGAGGTTTGAAAATAGGTTCTTGGCTATTAAAGTAAAAATATCAAAAGGTTGAAATGATAATTCTTTAATATAATTATAATGTATAGTAGAATAATAATTTCACCAAATCTTCAACAGCGACGCACTGAAAAAAAAAAAAAAAAAGTTAAAAAAAAAACTTGCCAATTTTGAAAAACGTAATTGAGCGAAAATTTTGAGTGCTTAAAAAAATTTAAAGCGAGGGTTTCCACAACTTCACGTGCATAATATGAGGGCTTGGACTTATGGAATAATATTTTGTTTTAAGAAAAAATTAGCGGCTTCTGGAGTTAAAATTCCGAGGAATTTTGATAATTCTATTGTAAAAAATGATAAGATAAGAAAGCCTGTTTTTGTGTGATAATTAAGTGGTATATAACTTAATTGAAATTATTGGATTACAAAATCTAATAATAGGTATATATATAAATATATAAATATATAAAGATACTTTTTCTAATCAATTGCTTGATTATTAAGGTTTAAAGAAATAAAATTTATTTGTATTATTATCATTAGCTAAGCTATCTAAAAGTAACTAACTATGAGATTAACATCAATTTCAGCAATTTCAGTATTAGCCTATTTATCACAGGTAAGTGCAGATGCATTTCAAATGGAAAACCCATTAAAATTATCAATTGTCGATGAAGAATTTGAAATTAATGAATTCATTGCAGATAAAAAACCAACTTTACAAGAAATGTGGGGTGAAGAATGGCCATTTGATGGAATTCCAACATTTGCACATTTAAATTATTCAAAATGTTTATTATCACCTGATGAAAATTTCGATATTGGTATTATTGGAGTACCATTTGATACTGCAACAACTTATAGATCAGGTGCTAGATTTGGTCCAAGAGCAATTAGGGATGCATCACAAAGACAAAATTCATTAAGAGGTTTTAATACAAGAGCTGGAATTAATCCTTATAAAAATTGGGCAAAATTTTTAGACTGTGGTGATATACCAATTTCACCAATGGATAATGCAATTGCACTTAAACAAATGACATTAGGATTTAAAGAATTATTAATTAATAGGAAATCTGAAATTGATAATAATCATGCACCAAGATTAATTGCTTTAGGTGGTGATCATTCAATTACATTACCACATTTAAGATCATTAAATAAAATTTATGGTAAGATATCCGTTATTCATTTTGATGCACATTTAGATACATGGTCACCAAAGGGATATCCAAGTTATTGGTCATCAAATCAAAGTGATTTTACTCATGGTTCAATGTTATGGATGGCTAGAAATGAAGAATTAATTAGTGATGATTCTAATGTTCATATTGGAATTAGGACAAGAATTTCTGGTAATGATTGGGATGATTTTGATGATGATTCAAGACAAGGTTGGAAAAGATATTCTGCTGATGATATTTGGCTTGATGGGCGTCCAGGATTAGATAAAATAATTAATGAAATTAAAGCAAGAATTGGTAATGAACCAACATTTATTAGCATTGATGTTGATTGTATGGATCCAGGATTTACACCAGGTACAGGTACAATTGAACCTGGTGGAATGTTACCAAGAGAAGTCATTTATATTTTAAGAAATTTAGATCTAAATTTAGTTGGTGGTGATGTTGTTGAAGTTGCACCAAGTTTTGATCATGCAGAAGTTACAAGTACTAATGCGGCCCAAGTTGTTTATGAATTAATTACTTCAATGGTGTCAAAAGGTAAACCATTACCACAAATTGAGAATTAAAAAAAAAAAAAAAAAAAAAAATATTATTTTTTTTAAAGTCTCTTTTTATTTTTTGAACAATTAGTAATCTTTTTTTTTTTTTAAAATTATTTAATGATATTATATAATAATTAACAATATTATAAAACCAATATTAAAGATTAAATGAATTATAATTAATATTTATCAGATAATACGAAAGCAGCAAAATATTTAACAGCGGCATAAATTTCTTTACCAACAGGTACGATATATTTTGAAGGTAATAAAAAACCATGAGTACCTGAATCTCTTAATTTTAAGACAAAAGCCCAATAAGCTTTATTATGATACATATAATCTAAAGCGGAACCTGCACCCATACTTGGTAATAAATCAGCACCTTTATCTTCACAAGCTTTTAAAATTTCATAATATTTACCAGATTTTAATCGTATTGCTTGACTTAAACCATAAGCTAATTCTAATAAATTTTCTTCATCTCTTGGTAAAATATCACAAGAATAAGCATAAGGGTATAAAACTTCTTCAGCATAAGAATGTAAATCTATATAAGCATAAATTGGATGTGAATGTTTTGTTTCATTTAAATATTTATCCCAATTATAACTTTCTAAAGCTTCAAATTCAGATTCACCTGAATAATCATCACTACAAGGTGATTCAAAACCTGAAGTAAAATGGAAACCAAATGAATGATCAATATCAATACCTGGACATCTTGGATTAAAAGTTTTTTGTCTATTTTTCCTCCATAATCTTTCACTTTTCCAAGTAAATTCATAACCATCAGGATTCATTACAGGTAAAAAGAAGAAATCTAAATTTTCTAAATATCTTTTAACAGCTAAATTACCATTTTCATAATCTGATAATAATTGAAATAAAATAAAACAAGATGATGAAATACTAACCCATTCACGAGCATGAATACCACTTGTTATAACAACAGTTTTAATTGACTCACTTTTTTTATCACTATGAACTGATAATCTAAGTGCTTTCATTGGTCTACCTTCAAAAGTATTACCAATATATTCAACTGTTAAAATATCAGAATAAGTATCAACTAATAAATCAAACCATGCATAAATTGAATCTAAATCTCTATAATTTTTAAAAAAAATTTCAGTATTTGTTGAAATATCATTATTAATATTAATAAAATTATCAATATTATTATTATTTGAATTATTTATTAAATTAGATTCAGGGAATGTTTCAAAAATTGTTTGTGGTAAATCTAAAATTATTATATTTGATTTAAAATTATAATTTGATAATAAATTTAATAAATATTTACCATTTAATTTATTAACTTGAACATCAATAAATTTATGAGATTTTGATTTTTCCCAAATTGGTATATTTAAATTATTTATTGAAAGTAAAGCAATTTCAAAAAATGAGTTATTATTATTATTATTATCATCATCATCATCAATCCAATCATATAATCTTAAAATATATTGATTTTCATATTGTTCAAACATTTCTAAATCTCTTAAATTATCATCATTATTATCAATATTAACTAATTGAGTATAATATTTAATATTATTATTATTTAAAGCTTCAATTTTACTTGAAAAATCTGAATTTTCAAAAGTTTCAATTTGATCAATAAAATTTTTAACCATTAAATTATTATCCTTTTTATTAAATAAATTTAAAAAATTAAAATTTTCATTATTTATAAAACTGAAAACTGTATTATCAATAATATTTCTATTTGGTAATAAATTAAAAGCATTAGTAAAATTCAAATTACAAAGACAAAATAATATCAATAACTGAAAAGTTGATGATTTCATGATTGTCTATGTAATATATATGATTGTTGAATTGTCAGTATACCAATATAATTTAAGAAATAAAATTTAGAAAAAAGAATAAACGGTATCACCTCCATTTAATGTAGTTGCAAAATGTGGTAGCAATTTTACCTTCACATAATTAAATTTGATAGCCGCAACACCTGATACAAAGCGAAAGCTAGAAAAAAAAGCGCTGTCCGTCCGTGCAAAGTATAAAAAAAAATTATAACAACAATAGTCAGCCCGTCCCCAGTTTAGGACAGATTTAAAGTATAATACTTCTTTTATTTATTTACTTATTTATTTATTTTCTAATTGTAATACATATCAATAAAAATATATATATATATATATATATATATATATATAAGTAACCATACTTTAATCATTCTTTTTAAAATCTTTTTCTGCCTTTTCTAATTCTGGAATAAAATCAGGGTGAATTAATTTACCAACAGAGAATGAAACAAATGCAAGTAAACTAACAATTGCAAATATGACAATCCTTAAATTTGTTTCAACATTTAAGAATGGATATGGATAAACAGAATTTTCAGTCATTAAATATTCTAACCAAAACCAATAAAGAATTGTTAAAAATGTTACAATTGAATAACCAGTTAAATAAGGTATATTCCATCTATTCATAAATAATAAATAATCTAAACTTGTTGAAATTAATGGTAATAAATGAATTTTTAAATCTAATGATAATGGGAATGAATCATCCTTTGATAAAATTAATTCAGGTACAAAAATTTTTAAACTCCAATAAACTAATGAAACTATAAAATTTAATGAAAAGCAAATTGCTGATAAATACATTTTTAAATTAATAATTAATTTTAATTTAAAGAAATGATAAATAAAATTAATTAAAAAATAAAATGTTGATAAACATAATGCAATATTTGTTAAAAATTGATAATGACCTGCATCTTTTAATCCAGGTGATAATTCTAAATCATATAATTGATAAAATGCTGTTGATGATGAGATAACAAATATAATACTAATAATTATTGGATATGGATTACCAATATGTCTGTCATTCATAATTATTAGTTATAATTAATATTTGATATAATAAATAGATAATATATGATTATATGAATATATATGAAGCATAAGAAGAAAAAACATTAAAAAGCAACTTCGGAAGCATTATATATTATATTATATATATATTATATTATTATTATTATATATTATTATTATTATATTTTTTTAGTAGGCACGTTTTTCTTTATTATGGCATAATAATAAATAAATGTTTCTGTGTCTTTGCAGCTATGTAACATAAAAAAGGGGAAAAATGAGAAATGGGTGTGGCGGTGCAACAGATAATGATTTAATCTCGGAACGTATTTAATTGTTCTCTACTTTATTTAGTTCACATTTATTTGTTTAAAATATACAAATATCTATTAATGAAACAAATAAATCTTTCATTCCGAAGGTAATAAAATTTACAATGACTGGGGAAACAGAAGACAGAAAATGAACAGTCCATTAACGGAATTTAAACGGGTCTGGGACATGCCATCTCCGGTATAGGAGTAAAAAAAAAAAAAGAAATAAATAACTTATCGTTTCTTTTGAAATAATTAAATTGTAACAAATCATTTATAAATATTGATGAATCAATAATTGCTTCATTTTCTTTTTCTTTTTCTTTTTCTTTTTCTTTTTTTGTTTAATAATACTAAAAATTTCTTTTTACTCTTATATTTTTTCTTCTTTTATTTTATAGATATATATATATCTTTTTTTTTTTTTTTTTTTTTTTTTTTTTTTTTTTTTTTTTTTTTTTTTTTTTGGTATTTAAATTATTTATTTCCCAACTTATTAAATCTTTTTTTCATATATTTAATAATAAAAATTTATACTGAAATTTTATATAACAGTAAAAACAAAATGTCAGCTTATGGAATCCCAAATTTCAAACTCACAAATGAATTAACCGTTGTTACAGGTGCTTGCGGTGGTTTATCAAATGCAATAATCCGTACTTTACTCTCATATGAATCACCACTTGCTTTATTAGATATTAATTTATCTTCATTAACTAAAACTAAAAATGATTTAATCTTATTTTGTCAAAATGAATTAAATTTGAAAAGTAATGAAATTCCGAAAATTGAGATATATGTTTGTGATATTTCAAGTCCAGTTGAAATTGATTCAACATTTGAAAAAATTTTTCAAGATTTCCAAAATTACCCATTACATTTAGTTAATACAGCAGGTTATTGTGAAAATTTCCCAGCTGAAGATTATCCAAGTAAAAATGCTGAAAATTTAATTAAAGTTAATTTATTAGGTTCATTATTTATATCACAAGCATTTGCAAAACCTTTAATAAAGAATAAAATTAAAGGTGGTTCAATAGTAATGATTGGTTCAATGTCTGGTGTAATTGTTAATGATCCACAACCTCAAATTGCTTATAATATGTCAAAAGCTGGTGTAATTCATATGGTTAAATCATTAGCTTGTGAATGGGCAAAATATAATATTAGAATTAATACTTTATCACCAGGTTATATTGCAACTCCATTAACTAAAAATGTAATTAATGGTAATGAAGATTTATATAATAGATGGTTATCAATGGTACCAATGAATAGAATGTCAAATCCAACTGAATTTAGTGGTACAGTTTTATATTTATTATCAAATTCAGCTTCATCTTATACAACAGGTGAAAATATTGTAGTTGATGGTGGTTATCAATGTTGGTAATTAATTTATTTTATTTTTGGTTTATTTAATTAATTAGATAATTTAATAATTTTATAATTTAAAAAATGTAATAAGATTTAGTGTAAAAATGTTGGAACTTGAGTTTCGCTGATAGAGAAAATAACCAATTAATTGTGAATAATTTTATCTCCGGTTAATAAAATATATCCGACCATTTAGAAGAAGATAAATTAAATAATGGCAAATAAGTATATTGAATTAACCAATGATCATTCAATAGAAAGATTAATTAAAGCATGAACAATAGAAAATCGTTTGAGACATTTTATCAATTAATTAATAAATTGGATAAATGAAAGAAATAGATGAAATGAACATTGATGAATATTATTATATAAGTAGAGAATATTTCGT